>MU744636.1:5944-19414 GCA_026770625.1 Nicotiana glauca | reverse complement strand
GAACAGAAATCACACATCTTCCAATAATTGCCTATAAATTCAGAGGCATGGCTTTGTGTTAACATATCAAAAAACACTGCAGAACTTCCTTCTTTCTGAAAAAAAAATTGCATTCTAATTCGCAGTCTCTCTCTCTCAAATTCGTAAGTGTGATTTTGCTTCGTTCTTTAAGTTCGTTCGTATCCTGCAGTTTGTATTGCCACTGTTGCAGGAAGGTTTATTTTGTTTTATCCTGGGAGGATTTAATCCATTACCTTGGCAACGTGTGAGGGAGTTAAAATTCCTTAAGGACGCACAAGCAAGTTGTGGACTCGGAATATTTCTTAATCTTTACTGCTTTTCGAGTTTCTTTTATTCTTCTAACAAATTTTCTGATTTTTTGTATGCTATAAAGATTTTTGAAATTTATGGTGTTAAATATGTCATAACATTTGAGTGACCATAACAACTTTTCATTAAAGGTATTAAAAGTAAAATGTGAAGTTTAAAATAAATTATTTTAAATTTAAAATGTTATCATTCTTCTTTTAACAAACTAAAAAGGAAATGTTGCCGTATTAACTGAAATACATGTAATATTAAGAACCTTATCAACGCAGATGGACACTATTTGTTTTTATCGAAATATAATTCCTAAAAATAATGATGTTATGTGGTCTAAATTTTTACATTTAGAATGGTACCCATTAATTAATTATTTAGCCGAGATAATCTAAAGAAGAAGAAAGAATCTACTTTCGAATTTGGAAGGAGTTTTACCTAGGGGTGTCAATGAACTGTGCCGTACCAAATCGATTTTTAGGTTTCTTTTAATAAAATTGCAATTTTTTTTTTATATAAATCTATAATTGTACCGATAATTAGGGCAGGTTTTTTATTGTATGAAAATAAATCGAAAAAATACCGAACTGTACCGAATAAATTTCCATATGATAAATATATTATAAATTAAGTTTAAAAATAATAATGCATTAAATTTTTCCTTGGGCCTTGAAGTTTTGAAATAGTTACAAGCCAACAATTAATTAAACTCAAAATCCTAATTCCCAAACCTATTATGCTACTCTTATCGAATCTAAATTATTTCCAGTATAGTCACTAGCAAGACACAAGGTATTGTAGAAATTATGAGTAATAAACTACAATATTTTGAATACGTTTTAATTCGTATGATTTAGATTTATCTTTTTAAATATTTAATCTTTTATAGTATTTATTCTTGAGTCCCAGCTTGGTTAATATCTTTTCACTCGTACGATTATATATTTTTTGGTATTTGTTTAGATTCTTTATGTTACTGTAGAATAGTTGATGGATCTATACTCTTCGTCATCTTTCTTATTTTTCTTAATTCATCATCCTTTAGACTGTAAGTTGAGCAGAACTAAGATAGAATACCTGCAGTGCAAGTTCAGCGCCGAGTCGAGGGAAGCAGGCATGGACGTGGTGCTTGAATCTCAGGTCATCCTCAAGAGAAGCAATTTCAAGTATCTTGGGTTGGTTATCCAGGGGGATGAGGAGATCGATGAGGATTTCGCGTACCGTATAGGGGGTGGGGTGGAATGAAGTTTAGCTTCTGGAGTCCTATATGACAAGAAAGTGCCACTGATGCTCAAAGGTAAGTTCTATAGAGTGGTGGTTAGACCAGCCATATTGTATGGGGAAGAGTGTTCACCGGTTAAGAACTCACATATCTAGAAGATGAATGTAGAAAAAATGAGGATACTGAGGTAGATGTGTGAGCACACTAGGATGAATAAGATTATGAATGAAAATATTGGGGAGAAGATGGGCGTGATTCCGATGGATGACAAGATGTGGGAAGCAAGGCTTAGATGGTTCGGACACGTGTGGAGGAGAATCTCGAATGCCCCACTAAAGAGATGTGAGCGGTTGGCTTTGGCGAGTATGAGAAGAGGTAGAGAGCGACCCAAGAAGTACTGGGGAGAGGTGATCAGGCAGGACATGGCGAGGCTTCAGATTTTTGAGGACATGACCCTTGATAGGAAGGTGTGGAGGTCGAGCATTAGGGTTGTAGGTTAGGAGGCAGTGGAGCACTTTGCTACTTCGTTCTGGGAGAGAGGCTAGTCTGATAGGGTTGTGTCCTAGACTGCTAGTGGTTATTCTTGTGTTCACACTATTCTTCTGCTTTTCATAGTACCAAGCCTTACTTATGTGTTGTTGTTATTGCTTTTTATCTATTTTCTGGTACTTATGATGATGTTTTTGTTTCTATGGTTTCTATTGATGGTACCGATATATTGATTTTTTGTCTCCTAGAGCCGAAGGTCAAATGGAAATAACCTCTCTGTCCCCTTGGGGTATGGGTAAAATTTGCATACATTCTACTTTTCCTAGACTCCACTTGTGAGTTTTACTAGGTTGTTGTTGTTGTATCACCCTTTAAATTATAAAAATATCTAGAGAGTTTTGCCAAATCTTATCAAATTATGCATGTTATTGCATTCTACTTCTACTAGTGACTTTTACATGATATTTTAAAAAATTAACAAAAATTATCGAACCGTACCGATACCGAAGAGAAACCGATATGATTGGGATGGTTTTGAAAAGTTTAATTTGGTCATACATACTAGAATAACCGAAACATTGGCATGACAATAAATTTTATTAAATAATCAGCTGAACCGAATGATTGACACCCTACTTTTACCAAAACCATCCTACAAAAGGAAAAAAAAGGAGCGTGAAGTTTGTGGAGACACCTTTTAATTTAGAGGGAAAAGGGTTGACAAGTCGCTAATATTTGCAGAATTCTGCTCGAGAAATCTAACAAAATTGTTTAGGATCTTGGAGTAGAAGAATAAGGTGAAATATTCAGGTAAAGGAACCATTAAACTCGCATGATGCAACAGTAAATTAAAGCTAATTATATCAATAAAAGATACTCAAACCAAGAATTAATCATCGGGAAATGATGTTAACCACCAGGATTTAGAATGGTTGGGCTATGGTGTTTTCATTGTATGTCGGTTTCACACATTCTTTCAATGGAGGCTCCTAGGTACATTAGAAAGTCCCCTTAGAAAGACAATTAGAGGCCGTTTGAATTGACTTAGATAAGGTGGCTTTTCGGCATAAATAACTTTTAAGCTAAAAAGTAATAAGTTGAGGTGGCCCAACTTATCGATTTTGACTTATTTTAAATAGTCTTTAATTTAAATTAAGTATTTTTTAATTTTACCAAACACTAAAAAAAAGCTAAAAAGATCTTAAAAACTGATTTGATCAGCATAAAAGCCAATCCAAACACTCTCTTAATTGATTTTCGAGAACATAATGAAAATTAAGATCTTTCTTCAATTATTTCTACCAGAGAAACTTTTTACCTCCTATAAATGTTTTCTATCATTTTGTAACGTTGACCGAGCACCTTCAATATGCAATTACCATATGTTTTTTTGTTTGATTTCCTACCCGGTGTCCGATATGTGTATTGGCGCCTCGACTAATCCGAATTCAAATGCTAAGACTCATTAAAAGAGAGAACACGAAGAGTCCGTGGTACCCTTTTAATTCTCACACATATTTGTTTCTATAAATAGGCCACCGCCGTATCTAGTCCTAAATAGGGTAGTCCACTGTATACGGTCGAAATCGGGGAGTTCGACTTTGGGGCCAATGTGGCACTCCACACCCAACCTCAAGTAGCTCGAAGCAAAATTTGAAGTGTGACCCCGAGGTGCATCCCTCGAGGGAACATATTGGAGGTTCACTATGGTTGATCTCGAATCGGTATAAATCGATGATCGCCATGGAAAGTCGGGAAAGCTCCAAAGGACACGTGGTTAGAGCTGACCAGATCTGCAAGAATAATACAAATCCGTACTGAGCCATTATATGGCTGTACCAATAATATTTCCTCATCATTATTAGACATGTACTATGTTGGGATTCTCCCATGCTATATAAAGGGGACCCTTGTCATTTTATAAGGGATGAATATGGAATACAATACAACATTCTCTGCTCTTCTTGCCTAAACGTGCTCAACAATTCCTCTACAGATTTATTGCTTGTTCATTTATTATTCTTCATTTATTGCCCATTGTTAACCACAAAAGGCTATCTTTGAGGCCTTCGTTATCATTGTTTCTTTATCAATTATTCATTTCTAACTGCTCTAACTAGACCTCGAAGCCCCTGTTCCAGCCAGCTTGAGGCCCAATCTTGCGAAAGCATTGGTTTGCAAATCTTATTTTATTTACTTACACTTAGCATCTATTTCTTAACAACTAGTATTGAAATAAATTACATCTTTCTAGAACCATAAAATCAAATATAATTGTTAGTACCATTTTCAAAGTAAACAGTTTGGCGCCCATTGTGGGGCTAAAAATAATAGTGATTGTTTTGGTGCTAGTTTTATGAAACAACAAGTTATTCTTCACACTTTTTCTTGTCTAAGAATCTCTGATTTTAGGTTAAAAAATGTCTAACTCAGCAAATGCACACGAAAACCCAGGGGTGGAACGATCACAAATCCCCGTCGACGTGAGCTCGTGTAACGCTATGCATGTCGATGTAAGCTCTCATACCAACGGAACTGTGTGCGGGGAGGAAAGAGAAGTTAGCCTTCAAGTAATTTTTGAGATGTTGCAAGCACAACAAGTGGCTATTGCACAACTACAGTCAACAAAAAACTCCAAGCACCACAGCACCAGAAATGACTCCTTGAGTCGAGCAGGCACCAGAGAGATCAAGTAACAACGGGCCAACAACAGACCCCGCTATTATGAAGATACTCGAGGACCTCACCAAAAGGATTGAATCAGGAGAAAAGAAGATAGAGGCTAACGATAAAAATGTGGAGACTTGTAACTTGAGGGTCGATCAGACCCGGGTGCACTCTCGATTTCGAAGGTTGTAGATTCAAAGAAGTTTGTACAGAGACAATTCCCATCAAGTGCGGCTCTGAAGCCCATCCCAAAAAAATTCAGAATGCCCAATGTCACAAAGTATAACCGAATCATGAACTCCAATGAGCACATTACTGCTTATAATTGTGCCGTAAAAGGGAATGACTTAAAGGATGATGAAATTTAGTTTGTCTTGTTTAAGAAATTTGGAGAAACACTGTTAAAGGGGGATATGATATGGTATCATAACCTACCTTCGAATTCAATAGATTCATTTGCCATGTTGGTAGACTCTTTTGTGAAGGCACACGCTGGTGCCATCAATGTCTCAACTAGGAAGTCCGATGTCTGCAAAATCAAACAGAGAGAAAACCAGATGCTAAGGGAATTTGTATCTCACTTTCAGATGGAGCTAATGAAATTACCATCAGTCTCAGATGACTGGGCGGTACATGCCTTCACACAAAGCTTGAACGAATGAAGCTCGGTATCTTCGAAGCAACTAAAGCAAAACTTGGTTGAGCATCCTACCATGACTTGGGCAGATGTACACAACAGATACCAATTGAAGATCAGGGTCAAGGATGACCAATTGAGAGCCCCCTTATGGCTCAGTATATCCAAATAGGCTCCTAGCAAAAGAATGAAAGTCTACAGAAAGGGAGTCGAGATCAGGCGAAGAAATATATTAGCCGTACTTCAATGATCTAAGAAACGCCCCGAGGCATAATACACCTCGAGGTGACCGAAGGGTATATCGAGGTCAAATTTCTCGAGGAATCATGAGTAAAGTCGGGTTCGATAGGCACACTGGGCCAACAGAGGCACCCCGACTATCTGAGTAAAGTTTCAACATCGATGGCTTCAGACATCGTATCGGCCACAGGTAAAATCAAAGATACCAGGTGGACAAAACCCATACTATCAAACCTTTCATAGAGGAACCCTAATTTGGTATGTAAGTGTTACATCACATGTTTTCGTACGTGAGAATACATCATAAGCCAATTGATGGAAGCTCAGAAATGAGATCGTTTTTGAAAGTACATAACGTAAGCTCATCATTTTATCTTGGAGGTTACAAATATTTAAGATCATGAATAACAATTACCAAAAGGGTTGGAAAGCTTGGACGCTAAACGACCTGAAGAAAATAAGTTTTGTCGAAAGTCGACAAGTTTGGAATGTTATCATATATACTTTTGGGGTGAGACTAGAATGATTAACATGATAAGGAGGTTAAGTTATGAGTTATTTTAGTCATATGATAGTCGTGTGTTATGTTTCTAAGTCAAGCGAGTTGTGGAACAAAAGTTGGCAAAGGTCATCACAAGTTGCATTCATAATGTGATGAAATTTTCTCCCAATATACTTGGAATAAAGGGATGATCTACATATAAAATTGAAGAACAACAAGTCTAGGTTCTAACGCATTAAACCATTCATCTATACAATATTGGACTAAAAAGATATTCGTATTTTTGCAAGACTGCACCAAGCAACTCTCAATGGGGCCCACATAGGCAGTTTAAGACATATGGATATATATAAGATGCATCAACCCTATTTTAAGTCATTAGTTTTAGTATATTCAAACCTTAGAACCCTATAAATACTCTCTCAAGGTTCTCTTATGATCCAAGACCCAAACAAAGGGCAGACAACACAAATCAAGTATCGGGAATCCCGCGGCGCTAATAAGTTTCTTGTTCTTCTTGTTGTTGCTGATTTTTGGGTGGTTACAACTCGTATGGGAGGTTGTTTTAAGTTTTTATGTGCTGTAAAATACTCTCCCATGGTTTTATATCAACCCTAGGTTATTTCAAGTCTTGCAAATGGATTACACCATATTTCAACATCAAAAGTGAAGAATAACACCTCTTTGAGGTTGTGTTGTCATTGAGGATAGTTGTGGGCTGTTTTGTGCTGAAATTTCAAGTTTTTGCTACTGGATAAGGTGTGTAAAACATACTACTAATTGTGATTAAGTTTTCTTGTATGTTGGTTAAGTTGTTAGGATGATAAACTACAAGATAATACTTGGATTAGCTTAATTGTCACTTCTATGGTGTTGTATTCCCATTGAGGGCTGTTGTAAGCTACATATAACTTGGAGTTTGACTTGAAGCTAATGTAGGAGATATTTGTATCGTGTTCTTGCAGGTGCTTAAGGTTATCTTGATGTTGATTAAGTTAAATGGTTGGACTAGACATGAACTAGTGAATAAAGTTTCTAATTGAAGATACTTGGAGTTGTGGATTGTTTCCTTTGTTATAAATATATGGTGTAATGGTGGAATAATTGATGAAATAATTCATTATCATGTTAATGATGTTGTTAAGTTAATTTAAGAATTCTATAAGGGGTGATATGGGTTATACGTATTCCAATCGGAGCTTGCTGCTCGTCGTGAAGTAGTTGTGACTTCTTGTTGTTATATGGTGTCTTGTTATTGATATTTATATGTTGATGGATTTATATGGTTTTTGTTGTTGGTATATTGTATTGGAGGAGTCCCTTGTTTAAAGGGAGATGCTGCCCGAATTTACGTAAATAAGCTACTAGCTTAAGTTACAGACTTAGTCTTTGCTCAACACTAATTTTGTATCTCCTTATACTATGATAGATTAAGTTGATTTATTTGAAGAGTTGCTTGGAAGGGATTAAGGACTTAACGGTTTTAAGGTATGTTAAGGCACTTCCTTCTTTCTTTTGGCATGATCTAAAGTGAAATGAATACGCTATTTCATAATGAATCTACTCCTAGCAACTAAGGTTATCCATGTTGTTCTTTCCTTATAAAGTTATTCTAATCATTTATGTATGATTCTTGAATTCTATTGAGGTTCATACTAATGGTATGATGTCCATAATATTAATAGAAGGTGCAATGACTATACGCCACTCCGAAAGGTTTAGAACGTTATTCCATGAATCCAACATGCATTATATATGTATCTACTTTACTCTACTGAGCCATGCTATAGTCGGTCGGGTACGATACCTATTGTTCAACCACTGATCAGTTGGGTTTTACCGAGCTCCACGTGACCGGGTACAATTCTACTGAGCCTTATGATAGCCAGGTACGTTTTTACTGAGTCCTCTTTGAGGCCGGGTACGATATGATGATGATGATACCCACAGAGGTGTATGTTTTAAAAGTTTATGTATATATATGTATCATGCATTTTATGTTAGTAGCCCCAGAGGCACTCAGATGTTACATGTTGTATCTCTTCTATCTCACTTTACATTACTATTGTTGTTTATGCTTACTAGCCTTACATACTCAGTACTTTTTTCGTACTGTCGTCCCTTTTGTTTGGGGATGCTGCATTTCATGCCCGCAGGTGCCGATTGATAGGTTGACAGTCTTCCTAGTAGGCTATCAACTCAGCAGAGGTGTTGGTGCACTCCACTTGCTCTAGAGTTTCCTATTTGGTCAGTATGCTTTGTATAAGTATTGATTGGTATGGCGGGGGCCTGTCCCGACCTTTATAATTTTATATACTCTTAGAAGCTTGTAGACAGATGTCAAGTGTATGGATACTTTTTGGCCTTGTTGGCCTATGTTTTGAGTTTACAAATTGTCACGTCGACCTTATAGACCCGTATGTCACATGTATAAGTTTGTATATCATGTTGGGTCGTCATATATTGAGTATTCCCTTATATTTTATTATTGTTGTCTTATGACGGGTTTACTAGCTCATTTACTCATGATAGTATGATAAGAAAGATATGTTACATCGGTACTTGGTTGAGTAAGGTGACCGGGTGCCCGTCGCGGCCCTTCGGTTTGGGTCGTGATAAAAGTGGTATCAAAGCAGTTTTGTCCTAGGGAGTCTACAAGCCGTGTCTATTAGACTATTTTTTATGGGTGTGTTGTGCTCCACACTTATAAGCAGGAGGCTACAAGGCATTTAGGTCTCTCACTCATTCTTCTTATTCTAGATCATGTGGTAGAACTTAGTTGTAAATATTCAAGCTCCTAAATTCTATTTTATTCATAATACAAGGATACCTACATCTAGAAAGACAGTTGGTAAGAGATTGAATGTGGCTGTGGAAGAGTTAATCAGAGGAACTCGATTTTGTATCATGCTTATGTTGCGTGAATGTTAGGTCTTCAGCAGATCATGTGTGTACTAAGATGTGTGAGCTTCTTGATAAGGAGCCTCAAGGCATGAATATCTATCTACCCATATGGTAAAGAACAACGACAGAATTAGGATATGGATACAAGTTTCAATAAGTAAAAGAAGCAACTTGAAAAAGAGCATGAGGTGTCGCGCCCCCATTTTCTCACGAAATCGGGTTTATGACATTTGGGAGGACAACTCGTTCCCTTTCGGGAATTGAGTTTGAATTGAAAAGTTGCCACCTAATGATTAAAGTGCATTAGGACACTAAGAAGGGTTTGATCTGAGTAACCAGAGATTGGGTAAGGGCTTGAACTTATCCCAAGGGGAAGGTGTTAGGCACCCCTTAGGATCCACCAGTGTGGTTTCCGGCCAGACTATTATTGTGAATTTAAGTGAAAATAACATGTAGGCAAATAAAACTTCAAATAAGAGGGGATTTTCACATAATGGTTACAAATAAATAAATCGGAAAGAACTAAATTAAGTTGATTTTTCTTAAAGAAGATAGTTTGAGAATTATTTTAGAAGAAACAAAGAAACGAATGAAAGGGGGGGTCCTAGGTTTGCAAATAATATGGATCACCCCACACAATGCCCAGTAATCACTCCTCAATGAGGGGCTACGTGTGGTCATCATAACCAAATCTACCCTTTCCCACCCTGTTATGGTATTAAAGCATGTAATGGTCTCGTTTACTTATTACATGCTATTACCTGTCTCAATCCTATCAGTCCCGGAGGCATTTAGGACTACTAATCCTAAAAGGGAGTGATATTAGGCTTATTTGTGAGTTTAAAGGTAAAAATAGTAAGGCGACATACAAAAGCATGTATAGTAAATTGAGAGAAAGAACATAACAATTAAGAAGGCTCAGATATACCTCATTTACACAAAGAAGCACATAATTTAGCATGAATTACACATACTAGTTAAGGTCTAATTAATTACTAAGCATGCGAAAAGGTTGAGGCAGACTGATTTATTACATAATTCAGATAAGAATCCCCAATAAGGCTCGCCCGCTGCTTGTAGTTATCAACATAACTAATTTAATTTGTTATTTTTACCCTAAGGCTTGCCTAAGTGTTGGGCATGGATTCTATAGACATGGTATCTACTTAATTCTGAATACATACTGATTAAGAAAGGCTGTCAGGTTATTAAAGAAGGCAAGTTACTGGTTTTAGCTCTATACGTGAATGAGGCGATTCAGATTCAATTAATAGTTCCTATAGACATTCTTTCTATGCATTGTTGATTTTAAGCCTTTTATAGACATGGTGAAAATGCAGAAGCCTTATAGACATGATGTCTAGACGGTGAATATCATTTAATGCCTATGAACATGATATCTAATTGCAGTTGATTGTTTAAGACCTATGAACATGATTTCTAGATGAAGAATGGATATACAAGATTCAGAATAGGCATATTTTCTATATACATATGCAGAATTCAGATTTCCAGATACTTATGGACATGATTTCTATATGAGAGAATGCAGAATTCAGAAATACCTATAGGCATGCTATCTATGTGAGAATGCAAGATTCAGAAATACTTATAGACATGCATCTATGTGAGAAATGCAGAATTCAGAAATACCTATAGGCATGATAGCTATATGAGAGAATGCAGAATTCATAAATACCTATAGACATAGTATCTATATAAGAGAACTCAGAATCCAGAAATACCTATAGGCATGACAGCTATATGCGGGAATGTAGAATTCAGAAATACCTATAGACATGGTATCTATATGAGAGAATCCAGAATCCAGAAATACCTATAGGCATGACAGCTATATGTGAGAATGCAGAATTCAAAAATACCTATAGGCATGATATCTACCCTTTGCATACATAGTTACCCGCCTTTTTTCACTAGCCATCCCCGAGAGTTTATTACAAATTATTTCAACCCAAAATAAAGTGAAAGAATGCATCATAAATTAAAAGTACAACCAAAGAGAGCTTGATTCAGACTTCATGTCTGAAATATGAGGTAAACCAACTCCAAGAGATCATGATCCAAAGCCTTTCTCCTATTTGGATGTGTCAAAGTTCCCTAAGAGCCTCAAAGGGGACTCCGAGAAATGCTCAAACCCAAAATACATTATCAGATTAGGACAAGTGCAGTGTGGAAGGGCCAGCCCTCAGGTGTCCCAGTTCTGAGGGAGCTCAAGGTCCCAAGGCAAAGCTCACAAAAGAGGGGCAGAACTTAGAGACTAAGAGCGAGTGCAAGTGCAGAAGCAGAATTCTGAGAGGGGAAAAGGGGAAAGGAGAGGGAGATAAGTACACATAAGGGGTTCAAGGGGATAGGGAAATTGAAAGAGGCAAGGGTAGGTTGTGGGCATGCCCAGCAATGGAGAATGCTAGCATACTATAAGCTTGTCCAAACATACATTAATAGAGGCTAGGATTCCAAGGGATCAGGTTTGGTTCATGGGCAACAATTTACATATTGCCATGCTCCAATCCATAGCTTAAACATACAAAGGGGTGGTGAAAAAGGATTCATAATAGAAATAGGCAGAAAGAAATCAGCATTTTAATTTGGGTATTGAACTATACAGAAACAGTAAGTAGACATGGATACAAAAGCAGTAAATAAACACATTGTTGTAGCGCTCAAAGCTTAAATCAGGACATACCAATTTCAAAAAAACAAATAGAGAAAAGCAGTAGGTTTTGTAAACAGGCCACAGTGCAGACAAAAAGAGAGAATACTATTGTGTATAAGTGTAAGTTCAGAAAGATTATGAATGAGTGTCCTCTGTGTTAATGAAAGAGTCGTGCATTTATTGTGTGAAAATCAGGCAGAAATAAGGTAAGAAAATAGTTAAGAAACTGAATATCAATAAAGGATCAATCACACAAGACTTCCCTTAATTAAGGAACTCAGATTCAAACGGGAAAACTATTTAAGGGAAAAAATCATATAAACATCTTGTACAAAGCATGCAGTTAGGGGTAAATACATAAAAGTTACTTAAGGGCAAAATTTTGAAATACACGGTTTCATAAATAAGGTAAGAAAAATCAATTAGTAGCTAGGAAATCAAGGATCAGAGATTTTGTAATCACTGGTCCATGAATGAGCCAAGTCAAAAAAGTTAAAGAAAGTCAAATAACTTAAATCGAGTCATAGGGAAATCAGGAAATAAGGAAAGAAATCAATCAAACCTACATAGAAGGAAGTTTGAACTAATCACAAATTTGAAAGCCATTTTAGAGGGAAGTTCAGCACATATAAAAAGCATACAAACATGTTAAGCTTAAAAAAGATGTCGTGTCAATGCAAAATCAATAGATAATAGACTATAGGAGAGTGGTAGTCACATAAGTTAGCAATGTAGAAGAGAAGTAGCATCTAGTAGCATACACAAGATCCAGTGTAAAAGACCTTAGAAAAGTTTAGTGGAAAATCAGAATTGCTTAAAGAGACAGGGGTTGAGACAAAGAATTTCGAGACTCAGCTGAGAAACAAGTTCAGAAACTCGAAATAGTTAGGGTTTCTGAAATCATACAGCTTTAAAGATGAAGAACAAACATATCACATAGCCAGTGTTTTCAAACTCGGATGAACCCCTAAATTTTAGGCTTTTACCATCAATCGAGTGCCGAGGTAAGAGGGCAAATAATCAAGAAAGCAAAAGATACTAGTCGAAACAAGTTCAAAGGTCTCGTAAAGGAACTGGGACCTTCGACATGCCTTTTCAATAACAGAAACCCATGAGAAATAAAGTAAAAGAGTAACATGCGACTCACAGTAGAAGAACTAGTAGAAGAAACAATTAAGAACATGGTAGGAGAATCTTAACAAGAGCATAATAGGAGAAATATAATATAAAAACATGGTAGAAAAGATTTAATAAGAACACAGTAGGAGAAAAATTGTAGAAAAACACACAAGAGAAGATGAAAATCAGAGAAACACACAAGAAAATTAGAGAAGCATAACTCAAAACCCTAAATAGGAAAATAAAGGTTTTGAAAGTATAACTTTTGAAAAAAATATCAGAAAATCGTTTAAAAGCTTAGGGAAAGCATAGATCTGGAAGAAATCTAAAGAGATCAGAAAAACCTCAAAGCTAGGGTTTTCAGAGGAACCCAAACAGTGAGAAAGGCTTGGATCTAAACAGGAGGAGTTGAGGCCAGGCTCGAACAGACACGGCTTGCCGGAGCAAGGCCGGAGATGGCCGTGGAACTTGAATCGACAAAATTCTAGACCTCCAACTCTTCGTGGTCGAGTCATGAAGCTTCTGTAACCAAACGCGAGGAGCCATAGGTGGCTTGGTGGGTGGTGAAACCACCATGGATTCAAGTCAGAAGGTGGCCAGAGAAGATAAAGGGAACTCATCGGAGAGGAGGGGAAGGGGGAAGGTTCTAGAGAGAACCAGAGGTTAGAGAGATAGAGACGAGTGAGGCAAATGAG
>MU744630.1:0-12148 GCA_026770625.1 Nicotiana glauca | reverse complement strand
AAGGTTGGTTACCAAACCAAAGAAACTTTTATTAGGCACATGCCTAATACTTCTTCAAATGAGATGGACATCATCGTAAACGTGAATAGATTCTAAGAAAAATGATTAGTAGCTGTCCAAATTTATTGTTTACTTTTTCTAATTAGTATATACACATCAAATTATTTAATTTATTAGACATGAATATTTTGGTGAAATCATAGACGGAAGCCGGAACAAATTGATGCTTGGCTTTGTATGTTAGCCCACAACTCAAATGACATATGTTTGGTGCTTTCATAGAGGAATGACACATTAAGATCATCAATAAAGATACATGCTGGCTGAGAAAGTAGTTAGGATTTCCCTGGTTCCTTCTTATATTAAAGCAAAATTTATCAATTCCAGAGAAAAATGAGCTTAATATAGAACACATTTGGCTAGAAAATAAAGGAATACAAGATGCAAACTTGCAAGATTAGGAAGCAACTATTGTTCTTTCTTATTTAGTTTTTTAATTATATATTGTGTCTCGATACATCTCCTAGTGTGTGGGTTAATTCTTTTCATGGACCAACATGTAAAAGTATTTTTTTTGGGGGGCAAGTGCGCAGATAGTCATTCTTAGGGATGCTATTTAGAAATTAGCCAATACTTATTTTGTCCTGAAATTTTAAATTAAAATTCTTAACTTCAAAACAACTCAGGACATTTTGTCTTGAAAAATTGAACGGAAATTCAAAACACTGATGTCATTTCTACTAAGTGTATTTTTTAGCTTTTTAGATGTTATTCAGATCTGAACGTAGCTAGAACCTCTTGAGTCTTGTCTGCATTACTACTATATGTTCAAATATGTATTCAACTCTTTAAAAATTTAAACTGTTAAAGAAAGCCGGCCACACGTAAAGATTTTAGGAAGAAGACTTCCAAATTAGAAGAAGAAAAGGAGGAAATTAAGAGGAACACACAATGTGGATGAGGACTCTCTTTCAGACGATTCTATGGCTTGAAATTAGGGCGGCGGCTCGCAGTGCAATACCATCACTGCATGAGTTGCATGGCCTGTTCTGCGCTCCCAGTTCCTGTTCGTCTTCTTGCCTCATTTTTGGCATTACGAAAATTATTTTTCTTTCATTTTGTGATATAATTAAAAATTTGGTGTTACTAGACCGGCAATTTTACCATTTAGGGTAAGGCGAAGGGAACATGCGTAAAACTTGAACTGAATATAAGAGAGAGAGGGCATGATTAGTTGATTCACAGTGGCGCGGGGTCAAAATTTTTACCAAGGAGATTATAAATATTAAAAAGTAAACACATGAACATGCCAAGGAGATTCAATATTTACTATTTATGCATAAAAAATAATTTTGATCATACATATATATACAGTGGCGGAGCCAGAATTTTCATCAAGAGGTGTCAAAATATAAATAACTAGATACATCATAAAATCAAGGGGAGTTAACATATAGTAATTATACATATAACAAAAAAAATAATTATCTAGCAATATAGTATAATTTTCCAGTAAAGGGGTGTCCTCTTGGTTCAACGTGGCTCTACCACTGCATATATATATATAAGGGCGGATGTATTAATCAAAATTGGGTGCTTAAGCACCCACTGACCTCCACAAAGAGTGCGGATAATTATATTGGATTTTAAGGAAATGGCTATAAGAAGATAGCAATAAATAGGTAACAAAACGTTTGCTGGGTGCTTTGGTCTAGAAAGATGGTTTTAAGTTTATGAAAGGGGCAGCGAGAGTTATTCTAGCTTCTAGCAATACCCTAATAATTAGGCAATTTTGTTCTTTTCGGTAGCCACTATTATAATACCTACTTATTTTTCTCTGACTCTTTGTACTGTCTTTTAAAAAAAAAAAAATATTTTTACTTTATGTAAATTACTATGTCAAAGAAAGAACAAGAAAATCTACTTAAAAAGGGATTTCAAAGGTCGACTCTTTTTGAAGACCAACAGTTCGTCTAAAATGCAAAACGCATCTTTTTCTTGATAGTTGTGTTATCCATTACAGTCTCCCGATGTTTATAATACAACAACAACAACAACCCAGTATAATCCCACTTAGTGGGGTCTGGGGAGGGTAGTGTGTACGCAGGCCTTACCCCTACCCTAGGGTAGAGAGGCTGTTTCCAAATAGACCCCCGGCATCCTTACCTCCAAGAACTTCTCATCTTGCTCTTGGGGATACTCGAACTCACAACCTCTTGGTTGGAAGTGAAGGTTGCTCCCGATGTCTATAATATTAATACTATAAGTTTTTTATTAATTTCTTTTTATGATCATGTTTAAATTTTTATGCACTTATACAATGTGATTGATAGTACTTTACGTCAAAAAAATTTAAGCACCCACGAACCCAAAATTCTGGATCCGCCATTGTATATATATAATGCAATATTTTGGCGAAAGGAGTCGAGACCCTCTTTCGCCATCCTAGATCCGCCCCTGGCTGATTGCGGGTCGTTAAACCAACTTTAGGAGTGTTCCTAATTTCCTATGAAGTCTAATTAAGATGAGATCTTTCTTCAATATTTAGAATCATTGCAATTAACTTTTCTTTTTCTTTTTGGATAACCACTTCGAAGAAGAGATAAAAGATTTTCTTGTGTATGAAACAATTCCAATGTAGCTTGATTTGAAAGAAATCGGTGGGTTATCAACAGTGGCGTATGCAGGATTTTTCGTAAGCGGTGTCACACTTTTTGAAAGTGTACAAGTAAACAAAATACTATTAAGAATATTATATAAAAAAAGAACACAAGTCGAATCATATTAATAAAACACAACCCAAATATATTACTACAATTCTTTTCAATGAATTTTGTTTTCAGAAAAGTATTCAAACTTCATTAGAAAAATACTGAATATTATTTTTCTGTATAAAGTACCTAATAATTACTAAAAGTTCGTTTGATGTTCTTAATCAATTTTATTGGAAAAAATAGCACATACAACTTATAACTGTAGAACAAATAATACATTGTCACAAAAATGCACCAAATTAATTGCTGATCGACGGCTAAAATTCATCTTTGCTTCAAAGAGGTCAGCAGTCCATTCTTGTCAATCCAATTAGTTTTAATGCAAGTAAATGGGGCACAAAAATTTCTAAACAACAAGTGAAGTAGTCCAGCTTCGAACCCATATGCTAGATAAATAAAGCACTGGACCAGTTTATCCAAGCAGTTGTTTGTTTGTGGTGTCACTTGAATTAAATTAATATATTTTGTTTCTGTCATTTAATTATATATACATATTTAACAAAACTTTTCGGCCAAGCGGTGTCTGGATTAACGTAAATCCGCCCCTGGTTATCAAAGCTGCGAGACGATGATTTAATTTACTTTACCCACAATTTCTCTCCTTTTTTTTTTTCCGGGACTTAAATTTCTCTTGACGTTTAAAAAAAAAAAAAAAAAACTTCGAATGATGCACACAAATCCAAAAAACATTAGGCCTATGTTCTCAAGATAATGAAAATATCGCCTATCCTATGGCCTTATGGGCATAACGTTAGCAACGCTTTGACGTGTGGTACACGGTCCCTAAAACCCTAAAAAGCATATCCTAACGTCAAATGTGTATAAGTAAAGTTTCAATATAAAGTACCAAAATACAATGACATAGAACGTGAAACATGCCAATTCCGTCACCCACATAGTAATTTTTTTTCTTTTTATAAGGTTGGCTAATTGGCCTTTTTTGAAAAAAGAAAATAGAAAAAAGGGATTTTATCATAAATAGCCGGTCAAATTTTCTGTTTATTTTTTCTAGTCAGTATATATAGATTACATATTGATTGTATATAGTTACATACATATAATACTTGAAATATATATATATATATTCGCTGGTTATTTCTAATTTAAATAATTTGGTGGGCCGCTATTTGAATTTAAATTGATAGACGATTGGGGAATTGATGGTATGCGTGAACCTTTAATAGGGAAATACTAATAATAGAGACGTATTGCTACCTGGTACTTTGAAGCAATTGGAAATGGCCTTCTTATATTGCATCATTATAACTCCAAATTTAGTAAAGACATTTCTGCGAGATTCCGGATAAAGAAGGATGTGATCCAATTCTCTCTCTTATTGGGGTTTATCCATAAAAGAAAATACTAGAGAAAGTACAACTTCTGACTTGGAATCTTTACATTAATAGAAAGTACAAGTAGCTAAGCACACATTAATTACATGATTAAGAAATTGTAAATAGGCCGGCAAGGGTTGGCTAAATTAGTTGGATGAGTGGTTTATCACCTGAGAGATATGAGATCGATTCCCTACACCAGCAGCTTCCTCGGTCAAAGTTTGTCGCATCGGGCTTGCCTAATGCGATTTACATCTGCTGTGTTCCAAGAAATGATATTGGAACAACATTATTTTCTTCATCATTTTATCCCTCATCAATTTTAAGCTAGACAAATGGAGTCCTAAAAGTGAGATAAGTTTCAAGATAAGTTCCATAATCTTGAGACTGTATTCCAAGCAGTTCGCACTGATATGGTATTCTTTCCCCCCTTGTGTTCTAATGCTGTACCTTTTTTTTTAAACGACCGATGTCATTTTTGTTAGTGTTTCGTTTAAGTAAAAACTTCAATTGAGTCAAGTTTAGACAAACTAAAAATTCTTAACATTTTTTAATGAATAGAGGACTAAAGTAACCATTAAAATTCTTCAAATTCATAACCAAGAAATAAATTAATACTTCTTTAATCTAAAAATAATGATAACGAAACTTACAAGTGTTAACAATTCGATCATGATATTTATATGATTGACGAAATATATGCATATCCAATTGACCATTGTTCTATGACTCATCCTTGTGTCAAGTGGGTACCCCTTTTTAGTTTCAAAAACATATGCGTTTTTTTAAATATAATTACATATAATAAATATATCAAACTTTTTGATAATTACGGAGTAATACCCTTCATCATTGTATTGGGAAAAATCGATATTACAATTGAAATTAATTATGTGGCTGACATGTCAAGACACGTGGATTATTAGAAGAGTGACAGCTAGTAAAAGAGTACTTAAAGATACGCGAGTCTTAATATGTACGAGCGATGTGTCAAGAAGACAAGAAGGAACGGTCACTCAGGTCTCTTAATAATTTGAAGAGACACTGGTGGAATGAACAAGGACAGCAAAAAGTACAGATTCATAATATCTTCAATTAATGAGCATAAAACGTTATAAAATCTTCACGAAACAGTTACGCCTGCCAATTATAATATTTTATTTATGTCATTAAATGTCCATAATGGCTCTATTATGAGATGAAAGAAATGTTGTACTTAGAAATAGCTATAAAAGGGAGAGAAATAATATTTGTATGAACACACAGAGAATTATTGGAATATATCTATTTACATTGCTTTTATATTGCTAATTCGGCTACTTATCAGTCTAATTTTCCTTTTTCGTTATACAATTATTTCTTAATTTGACTATCAGTAACCCGAGTTCTTCTAAAAATACGCTTTGACCGAAATTCTTATTTTCTGGTTAAACAATCATATATCGGGAAAATGACTTATTTTCTGAAAAATATTTTCCTGCATTAATTTGTTTGGAGAGTTGAAAGAAGTTATTTAATAAAGATTGATAATAATTTCTAGTCAAGTGTAACTTAAAGAAATGATGATACAAAGTTAAATGTTGAGATAATTACGAAGAAAATGATTTCCTCCCATAAGTCAGGAAAGTCATTTCTTCCGATGGTAAAAAATAATTTTTTTTTGTTTAAAAATTATTTTCTGGCAACTGATCGAAATATTAATCCGGTAGATGATTAGTTTTCAGAAAATATTTTCCTGTCATACCAAACAGACATACTTCCAATGGGGTCCAACTATATTTGGCACCAGAACCTTGCCAAAAAAATAAAAATAATAAAGATAAAAATAAAAAATTAATTCCAGTCTCTAGGGACAGCATAAATTAAATTTTCCCAGATATATTTATCACATCACAAACCAATAAAGCATAGCTTAAACAACTCTTGATTGTTGTTTCAAAGAACAACTGTGTGGACTAATTACTCTAAAACTAGACACTCTCCATCTCAGCAAAACATGAGTTTCCATTTTTCAAATTCCAAAACAACAAATAATTAATCAAGGACGATCAAATGAACGATCATCAAATATACCTATATCTCAACCTAAGGTATAAAAAAAATGGAAAGAGAGGTGACATCAAAATCCCTCAATCTTTTCCATTTACTTTATATAAGTTGTTTTTTTTAAAATCTAATTCTAGCAAAAAGACGGCATGTTATTCCAGCAACATCCTCCAAGTTCCCAATCATGGTTCCTCGGCCCTGAATTTGACACAACTTGTGACTTATTGAAATCTTCAGCCTGATTTTCAGCTTTGTTATCACCATTTTCTACATTTGACAATTGTCCATTTGAGTTATTTGTGCCATCTCTTTCGTCATACCAATTAGGAACTGGTACAGCTAGTGGAAAATTATCAAGAAGACACATTATATCGTCATCCACTTGATTAATTCCCTGTAATGAAATAACTTCCTTCTCCAATTTCCCTATTATAAAGAAAACGAAAGTTAAGTTAGGACCGAAATAATCAGCTATTATGTGGAAGCTAATAAAATATACCTTCAACGACGATAAATCAGACAACAAATAAAAGCAGATTTACTATGATAGTTTAATTAATTACCTGAAGATAAATCGGGATAAGGGCTGGAGCTTTCAGAGTTACTATTTAAGGTGACATCAACACCATGAGCAAAGCTGTAAACAGATTCTTCAGTTAAAATAGCTTCTTCTCCTTCATCTTCTACTAATCCATAATCTTCCCACAATGATTTCCCTTTATAATCAGCATCTTCTTCCTTTAAATCAAGATAATTATTCTGATCTTCTATCTTGACATCGCGAGTAGTCAAAGTCTGAGACTCCTCCAATAAATCTTCCAATAATCCACTATTTCCTCGCGATAATCCAGCAACGTTTGCATAATTATTAGCTTCACTTGAACCAAAATCACTGCCTGTATTCTCAGATGATGATGCAGTTACAGGGATAGATGATTGTCCTGAGAGGTAATTAATATTATTAATACCCCCTATACCAGAGATTAGTTCATTTGGATTCGAATGAATATTCCCCGTAAAAGGCCTTGTTGTGAAGTTATTAAAACTTGGATAGTTATTTTGAAATGATGGCACTCGCATTGAATTGGACAAGCCGTGACCAAAATTGTTATTTGGCACTGATGTTGGTAGTGAAGAAAATTGTGAATTCCTTATAGATGATGGTAATGTCAAGGAAATGCCTTTGTTAGTATCGCGAAAAATGGTGTTATTATTAAGAGGGAATTGTTGAGTAATAGAAGGTTTCATGGTTGAAGGATTGAAGATATCCAAAAGGGAAAAAGAGGGAGGATTGTTATTATTATAAGTTGCCCTTTTGGGATCATATGGTGAAGAAAGAAGGCTTTGGTGTTGATTGTTTTCTTGTTGGTTTTGTTGTTGTAATTCTTGAGGATATATAGGCAAACCAGCTCTTTGTCTTCTCTTTAGCCTTGTGTTCCAGTAATTCTTGATCTCGTTGTCTGTTCTTCCAGGCAGCTGTAATTCATGAAATAAACACAAAAAAGAATTAGACAAATTAAATTGTAATCATTTGATCAAATGACTAGAAGGAAGAGTAAATTAATTATTAGGTCCGATAATTAAAGTGACAGAACCATCAACATCACGTAATCTATGTTCATCGATAAAATTTAATACAACAAATTACGCCCAAAATTCCCACTCAAATGGTGATGAACTTGAAGAAATAAAAAAAAAATCAAAAGAATAAAGAAGATTATTAAAGCAGAGAATTAATAACTCTCTAAAGGATCCCTTTATGGAAAATGATTAGTTTGGTTTGTAAAATCAATTCAAGGATTGAAAATAGAAACATACAAGATCCTAAATATATGCATGAAGATGGTTAATTTGCGTAGGAAAAATAAAGGACATAGATGTCTGAACAAAGATTGTTCAAACATATGACCTATTATTAGAATCTTTACATGTAAGAATAAATGGATACGCAAAATAAAAGGAAACGAAAACAAAAAACAAAAATAAAAGAAAATCAACCTGAGCAGCCATGCGAGCCCATTTGTTGCCAAATTTAGCATGAAGCTCAATGATAATCCTTTCTTCCTCAGGAGAAAAAGCACCTTTCTTAAGATTAGGTCTAAGATGATTAGCCCATCTTAACCTACAACTTTTACCACATCTCATCAATCCTGAATTCCTTTGAACAGCATTCCAATTACCTTCTCCATGCTTCTTCACGTACTCCATTAGAATCGCGTCTTCTGTTGCTGTCCATGGCCCTTTCTTAAGTGCTTGCCTGCTTGCTCCTCCGTTTCTTCCTCCTCCTGACGACACCTTCGTTCCTCTATCGTCTGGGGCCATCAAACCCTTACTTTTTTCCTGAAAAAGAAAAAGTAAAAATACGGTAAGATATAAACATTTATTTTTCCCCATATAATTAATCATCCCGTATTCGATACCCACTGATTGACTAATTTAGATATATATAAACACTCCTTATAGTTTTCAAATGTTTATTTGTATGTGAGATGATGCTAAGAAATGACTTCCTTGAACAAAACTTTAAAAGAGAAGAAAACTTATAGAAATCTTTATATGGGCTTACTCACAATCCAATATAGATGGAAGATAAACCAAAACTTAAAACTTCTATTCCCCTTTTCTTTCTTTTTTTGGTTGTTTTCTTGTGATTTGACAAGGATATGAAGGAGAGATGGATGAGAAAGAACAAATTTAAAGAAAGGAAGACAAGTTCAAGAAAAATATTTTGGGGGTGATGGGAATTAATGAAAGAAACTAGCTAGATGAGGTGGGGTGGGTGGTAAGGGGTGGGGGTTAGAGAAAGGCATGAAATTGTTTTGGAAAAAATAAAGAAAAGAGGGAAATGTTGAGAATGGAGAGTGTGTGAAGAGAAGTGAGATAGGAGAGAAGGAGAGGTGGTGAGTATTTATAGGGTGAGCTTGTATTTCGTCCCCGGCTTGCAAGCTCTATGCTTCAATATTTTCCTCACCCTTCTTTGTCCATGATTTTAATCACTTGCCTTAAAGTTCCACAAATGTGCCTAATATTTGCATTTTTCTCATAAAATAATAATTTCATGAAATTCGGCAAAGAATAAAAATATGTATTTTAAATTTTAATATAAATCTTTCATCCATGTAAACATTATATTGAAATGAACTAGTTCACTTACTTAAAAGGAAATTTCACTTTGATTTATTAAATCAACATGCTTACTTATTAATTCTTGTCGTTATCCGTATTGACAGATCAATATCAGTAATTCTCTTACTACAAACAATATTTTTTATTTTTACAATATGATTATCAGATTATTTGCAATCTCACTGATACAAAGTATTTTTATATGAACCAGACCACCGAGCTTAAATCGTCGTTTGAAAGAATGAGGCCGAGAACTAAGACAAAATATCATGGTATAGCCAGTTTTCACACTGGTCAATGAAAAATAGTCAGCGTTTACTAAGTCAATGAAAAATAGCCACTATTTTGCTGCAACAANAATAGCCAATATTTTACTGCAGCAGGGACCGGTCCAGTATAATATACGGGAGTTCTGGTGCATTTGTGTACGAACTCCAGCATATTATGCTGGACCGGTATACTTTGCTAATTCCTATAAAATTTGCGGGAGAATGGAGCAACAGTGCTCCAAACTCCAGTATATTATACTAGACAATTATACTTGCTGGAACTCCCGTAAAATTTACTGGAGTTCCAGTATAATTATGCTTGAACTCCCGTAAAATTTGCGGGAGTTCCAACATAGTTATCTTGGAACTCCCGTAAAATTTACTGGAGTTCAAGCATACTTATGCTGGAACTCCCGTAAAATTTGCTGGCGTCTTTTCTGGATTTTGAACAGTGTTTTCGCTCAGATTTGAAGTGGCTAAATTTCGATGACTTTTGAAACTTGGCTATTTTTCAATGACCAGTGGTAAATCTGGCTATTTTTGAATTTCTACCGAGAACTAAGGGTGTGCATTATTCGGATTAAACCAAAAAAAACAAATCAAAATTCCAATTTAGATTGATTTTCGGTTTGATTTTTGCTTGAGAAATTAAAACCTTTGATTTTTTAGTTTGATTTCAGATTTAAGAAAATTAAAAAAATAAAAATAAAAATAAAATATTATATATATATATATATATATGAGTCAGAGTTTGAGTGTTTTATCACTTTCATTCTTGCTCTTTTACAGACCTATTTGTATTAAGGTATATAATACCTTATTCTTCATCTTTAAAATATAACTTCATATTCTACATCGTTATTGAGTAATATTTTGATTGTAAAGTTTTCATCAAAAAATTTACTATTTCTTCAGGTTTTAGTAGTTACAAGCAAGAATTTTAACATGGATTATAGTTTAGATTTTTTATTTTTATGTTTGGATATGTTACTTTTAAATATTATATTTTAACAATTTTATATGTGACTAGTTTTAAAATAATATTTAATAGATTTAATATTATTACTTCTCATTCTGTATAATAGTTATTTTTTTCATCGCAAATACAAATATTCGATTATGTTAGTTATTTTATATGATATAACCAGATAACTAAACTGAAAAAATCTGACCCGAGAAGAGAAAAATCATACCAATTAAAACTTGCTTTTGGTTTGAATTGGATTGCATTTTTCAAAATCTAAAATCAAAACCTAATCTTATATTTGTATTAAGAAATTTAATTATATGTTAAAATAACTTATCTTGAATGAGTAAGCAAAAAGAGTTATGATTTAAAACCCATTAAAATTTTAGATTCATCTCTTCTAACGAAAATGTAACGATCCGGTTAGTCGTTCTAAGAGTTGTAGCCCCGTTTCTCTTATTTCTATTTTTTTATGTGCTGTTCAGCTGTGTTGAGTTGTATCGAGTTGGTAGGTTTGGGTTCAGAGTAGTTTTGGAGTGAAATGATCACTTAGTCTCTTAGTTAGAAAGCTAAATTAGAAAAGTCAACCGGAAGTTGACGTATGAGTAATCAAATTTGGATTTGGATTTTTATGATTCACTTAGCTTCGTTGGGTGATTTGAGATTTAGAAGTGTGTCCAAAATATAATTTGGAGGTCCGTGGTAGAATTAGGCTTGAATTCGCGATTGATTCAGTGTTTTGGTATTATTTTGGATGTTCTGGAGGTTCGACTAAGTTTGGGTAGTGATATATGACTTGTTCAAATTATTGGTCGAGATCCCGTGGGCCTCGGGTGAGTTTCGGATAGCTTTGGGTTGTGTTGCGCTCGTTTTTCTTATGTTCCGACATCTTTTCTTTAAGCATAAATGATATCATATTGAACAAATGAGCTTCAGTTTCATTTTTGATTGAATCATTACATCCGTATCGTAATTACAGACTCGTAGCAAAAAGAATCATCAAATTTGGACATCATATGAGGATTTTATGATCATTTTACTAAGAATTAGGTTGCCACATTTGTCAGTTTAATTACGAAATTGCCACTAGCAGCGTATTTAAAAATCTGCACTATTTGCAAATATTAAAACCTATATATCTCATTCATTAGGTCAAATTGAGTGATTCAAAAGCCTAACTTGATTAGAATTTCACAAGAAATACATTGGAGTCATAAAATACGATTTTCGAGATCGTTTGGCACGAGAAACGAGATAGAATAGCTGGTAAAAAAATATATAAAATTAGGGTTTGTTCTTTTGGTCATATTTTGAGTTGGGAAACTCGGATTTGGGCGATTTTGGTGGAGATTTTCATCATATGAATTGAGGTAAGTGTTATTTACTCGGTTTTGATTATACACTACTAGAATTCCTATAAAAAGTGACCAAAGATTAGCGACCAAATTTGGTCTGTCAAGAAAAGCGACCAAAGTTGGTCACCAAACTGCCGAAATAATAAAATAAATATTTGAAATACTTTAGCGACCATAGTTGGTCGCTATTTGGACGCAAATGTAGTCAAACTGTTGACTGGACTGGTCAGACTTGCTTGGTCAAAGATATACTGAGATTAGCGACCAATGTTGGTCG
>MU744628.1:8063-18631 GCA_026770625.1 Nicotiana glauca | reverse complement strand
TAAGAGCTTTTGATGGCATCAAGAGGGATACTCTCAGAGAAATAGACCTGATATTGACTATCGGGCCAGTGGATTTCGAAGTAACTTTCCAGGTGTTGGATATGGACTCGTCTTACAACTTTCTCCTTGGAAGACCTTGGATCCACGCTGCAGGGGCTGTACCCTCCACTCTCCACCAAATGGTGAAGTTCAAATATGAAGATCAGGAAATTGTGGTCCACGGAGAAGACGAACAGTCTATTTACCGGGACCCATCCATCCCATGTCTCGAAGCAAGAGAGGGAAGTGAGCACATAGTTTATCAGGCTTTCGAAGTTGTATTGGCAGAACAATATGAAGAAGGGAGCCCTTGCCCCCAACCTTTCTTGTCCAACGCCTCAATCATGGTTGCTAAAGAAATGATCCGACGAGGATTCAAACCGGGAAAAGGACTTGGGAAATCACTACAAGGAATAGCTGAACCTATCACCTTGCCTTCAACTGAGAAATTCTTTGGGATAGGCTTCCACCCCACCCCACGTGATGAAGAGTGGGCGAATAAAAGAAAGAATGAGGGATGGGATTTACCTTAACCACTGCCACACTTGTACGAGACCTTCGTCAGTCCAAGGTATGATGAAGAAGAAGAGGACGAGGCTTTTACAGCCAAAGAGATTGAGGAAATATGTGGGGCGATGAGAGAAATGCTTTATGAAACACCACATGGTTCAACTGGGAGAAGGCACAAGCACCGCTGAGATGTTGTACATGGGGCCAAATGCTAACCTTCAAAATTGGGAGGCTACGCCGTTCCCAGTCAGGCGGGAGTCCGGGTAGACTTGTCCTGCCACTTTTTCTGCATCACGAGTTTCCCAGGGTGTAACTCGGATGTTTCCTTTAGTTTCCTGTTTTTAATATCCTGAAATGTAAACCCTTTTATCTTCCCAATTCCAAGGAATAAAATCAGTATTTCATCATTTTATTTTTCTTTATCCTTTCTGATTTTCGCTATTTTTCTTTTTTCTTTTCAGTTATAATGATGCGGCTTTAAATAACATGATATGATTGCAAATTTTCATGCCCAGATCCAAACACACTGTCTAATTGTGAAATAATGAACCAAGAATCGGAATACGATGAAGAAGAGGCTTTTAGGGAAATAAATTGAGAACTGGAACACTTTGAGAATAAACCTAAGACGAATCTGAATGACACGGAGCTGGTTAATTTGGAAACCTCTGAAGAAATCCGAGAGACCAAAATAAGCATTCACACAGATGAGAAAACACGAGATGCAATAACTCAACTCTTGTTTGAGTTTAAAGATATGTTTGCTTGGTCCTACGATGACATACGGGGATTAGGTGTCGATCTAGTGGTGCATAAATTGCCAATCTACCCTGATTTTCCCCCAATTCAACAGAAACAAAAGAAGTTCAAGATTGATGTCAGTGATAAGATCAAAGAAGAAATCACAATGCAGTTGAAAACAGGGGTAATTCGGGTGGTCCAGTATACTACGTGGCTGGCTAATATAGTTTCTGTGCCGAAGAAAGATGGGAAAACCTGGGTGTGTGATCTGAATAGGGCAAGTCCCAAAGATAACTTCCCCTTGCCCAACATCCACATTCTTGTGGATAACTGTGCCAAACATGAGATACAGTCCTTCGTGGATTGTTACGCGAGATATCACCAGGTGTTGGGGGATAAGGAAGATGCCGAGAAAACCGCTTTCACCACACCTTGGGGTACCTACTATTATCAGGTCATGCCATTCGTTTAAAGAATGCCGGGGCAACTACATGAGGTCCATGACTGCTATTTTTCATGATATGATGCATCAAGAGATAGAGGTGTATGTGGACGACGTGATCATCAAGTCCAGGACTCAAGACGATCATGTTCGAGACTTGAGGAAATTTTTCGAGAGCCTGCGAAAGTATAATTTAAAGCTGAACCCGGCTAAATGCGCATTTAGAGTCCCATCAGGCAAACTTCTGGGCTTCATAGTTAGTAGGAGAGGTATCGAATTAGACCCAACGAAGATAAAGGCTATCCGGGACCTACCTCCTCCAAGGACAAAGAAAGATGTAATGAGCCTTTTGGGCATGTTAAACTACATCAGCTGGTTTATCGCTCAACTGACTTCCACATGTGAGCCCATATTCAAGCAATTAAGGAAAGATGCAGCAATCAAATGGACTACTGAGTGTCAAGAGGCCTTTGACAAGATCAAAGAATATCTTTCAAATCCTCCAGTTTTGGTCCCGCCGGAACAAGGGAGACCTTTGTTTTTGTACCTGACAGTCTTAGAAAATTCTTTTGGTTGTGTCCTCGGGCAGCATGATGCAACTGGAAAGAAAGAGCAGGCATTCTATTACTTGAGCAAGAAGTTCACTAGTTATGAAGTCAAATACACTTTGTTCGAAAGAACGTGTTGTGCTTTGACGTGGGTCCCTCAGAAGTTGAGACATTATCTCCAGGCTCATACCACTCACCTCATTACCAGGTTGGATCCTTTAAAGTACATATTCCAGAAATCGATGCCCACCAGGAGATTGGCAAAGTGGCAAATTCTACTTACTGAGTTCAACATAGTCTATGTCACTTGCATGGAGATGAAAGCCCAGGCATTGGCGGATCATTTGGCTGAAAACCCGATTGATGAGGAATACCAACCTTTGAATACTTACTTTCCAGATAAGGAGGTAAACACAATAGAAGCAGTACCTGAAGACGCCCACGCTTGGAAAATGTTCTTCGATGGGGCAGTAAACGCCAAAGGAGTAGGGATTGGGGCAATCTTGATCTCTCCCGCCGGTCAGCACTACCCGGCTACTGCTAGACTCCGTTTCTTTTGCACAAATTACGGCTGAATATGAAGCTTGCATCCTGGGCATGAACATGGCAATTGATCAAGATGTTGAAGACCTACTGATCATGGGGGATTCTGATTTGATTATCAGACAAGCCCAAGGTGAATAGGAGACCCAAGACGTCAAGCTCATTCCTTACCAGCAGCACGTGGAACATCTCGGCAAACGATTTGCATCAATAGAGTTCAGGTACATCCCTCGGTGTCACAACGAACTAGCTGATGCACTTGCCACGTTAGCTTCAATGTTACCTTATCCGGGTAACGCCCAAATCGATCCCTTGGAAATCCAAATCAGGGAAAGGCACAGTTACTGTAATGTAATCGAGGCAGGACCAAATGTCCAGCCATGGTACCGCAATGTCAAGAGATTTTTGAAAACACAAGAATACCCCGAACATTCTACTGGAGATCAAAAGAGAACTATTAGGCGGCATGCGAGTGGTTTCTTTTTTAGCGGCGAGGTCTTATTCAAAAGAACCCCGAATCTCAACTTGTTGAGATGTGTTGACGCCGAGGAAGTCAGGAAAATCATGCAAGAAGTACATGCAGGAGTGTGTGGGCCTCATATGAACGGGTATGTTTTGGCCAAGAAAATCTTATGAGCCGGTTATTATTGGATAACTATGGAAAAAGATTGCTTCAGTTTCGTTCGGAAATGCCATCAGTGTCAGGTGCATGGAGATCTGATTCATGCACATCCAATAGAGCTACATCCCATGTCGGCACCTTGGCCGTTTGTCGCTTGGGGCATGGACGTCATTGGTCCGATTGGGCCAAAAGCATCTAATGGGCACAGATTCATATTGTTTGTTATTGATTACTTCATGAAATGGGTCGAAGTTATCACTCTCAAATCGGTCACTAAGAAAGCCATGGTGGACTTTGTACATTCAAATCTTATATGTCGTTTTGGTATTCCTGCAACTATCATCACAGATAATGCGGAAAATCTGAATAGTCATTTGATGGGGGATGTATGCGAACAATTCAAAATAATGCATAGGAATTCCACTCCTTATCGGCCCAAAGCCAACGGCGCCGTTGAAGCAGCGAACAAGAACATCAAGAAGATTTTGAGAAAGACAATCCAGAGTTCCAGAAAGTGGCATGAATAGTTGCCTTTCGCCTTACTGGGATATCGCACTACAGTGCGCACATCGGTAGGAGCCACACCATACTTGTTGGTTTATGGAACCGAAGCTGTGATACCGGCAGAGGTAGAAATTCCTTCGCTCAAGACCATTGTCGAAGCAGAGATTGAAGATAGCGAATGGGTTAAGACTCGTTTGGAGCAGTTGACCTTACTTGATGAAAAGCGAATGGCTGCGGTCTGTCACATGTAGTTATACCAACAAAGGATGGCCCTTGCTTACAACAAGAAAGTACGACATAGGAATTTAGACGTTGGACAACTGGTGTTAAGGTGCATTCTTCCCCATCACCAGGAAGCAAAAGGAAAATTCGCTCCTAATTGGAAAGGTCCGTACATCATCAGGAAGATATTGCCAAGAGGAGCGTTATATCTGGGTGATATTGAAGGAAAAGATCTTGAAACAGCCGTGAATGCAGACGTAGTCAAAAGGTACTATGTCTGGGTTTACCTTGGTAATGGCTGGGCGCATTTGAGATGATGAAGGCTTTTATTCCTGCTACCCAAACACTATCAACCCTTTTTCAAGCCCTTTTGAGCCGGTTACATTTCTTCGGCATACCCTCTTTGGAATCCAAAAGCACCATTAAAAAAAATGGTTCGTTTTGAACTACGTTCTGACTTGATTCCGAAAGAATACGTAGGCAGCCTCCCTTAGGGGTTCAGTCACACCAAAACAAAAATCCAATTCTCCCCGAAGCTTGAAACTGGGGCAGATGTTATAATGGTTCGACCATGAGCTTACCAAATGATTCCAAAGTTGTAATCCCGTCCACAATCCCTTTTTCCCAAAAACAAGCGCAAGTCTTTCGGATCAATTGCCAAAGGCGTGAGAGCTAAGAAAAATCATAGATGGAAAGCAAGCATTCAAAATTGAGAGAAACAAATGAGAGAGTCTTATCGGTGAAAACCTTCGGGCACCATGAGGCGACGGGAGCAGAGAAACCAAAATGAGAGAGTACGTTTAGTGAAAACTCGCAAAGAGCACTATCGGGCGATATTGAGAAAAGAAATGAGAGAGGTCGATTAGCAAAAACCCGCAAAGGGCACTATCGGCCGAAAAAGGGGATATCTCATCACTAGAAGTCCTGGCAAGGTTCCTTGGTTCGAAAATGTGATTCAATGGATTCGTAAGAAGCCGGAAGTTGGTGCGGGTCGGGCGTCCAGTCCAAGAATCATGTCATGTCTATTTCAAGTCAGCATGCATCCCAGATAGGTCCTTCTTTCCCCCTGAAAGGGATGCTTCTATTTTTAATTCATCTTTTCCACTCTCTGTTTGCTTTTCTTTGAATTCCTTCCGGTTTAACCCTAAATTCCGAAAATTGTTACAAAGGAAAAGGTGGCAGGACCGGTTTCACAGATTTCTGTCCGATAAGAGGCAAAGAAGATACCCATCCTCAATGGTGTGTCAGTCCAATCCCGACTGATCATGATGTCTGATTACCTCCAAAGTAAAGACGTTGGAAAAGAAAGAAAAAGGAAACGGTTTCGAGAGCAGAATGAGGTGGGAGAACCAAACCCTTACATGGGCAAGTCATCATGAAAGCCTAAAAGTTTGAGTTTTGTCAAGTTTGAAAGAATTCCTCTCTAAAAATCGGCAAGCAGCAAAGTTTCTCCACGGAAATGGGACTGCGATCAAACAATTGAGATGATCAAGGCCACAAAACCAACCTCTATTTCAAACTAACAAATTGTTCTTTGTTGAAAGTTAAAACAGGTGTAATTCAGCGACCATACAAGAGACGGACGCAACCTAGAAGAGAAAAACAAGGCGCAAACGCTAGAACAACTTGGTAGCAGAGAATCAACCAAAAGGGAAATTTCTCCTCTAAATTCTTTCATCTGTTGTGCTAAATAAAATAAAATGAAAACCCCAAAAGAAAAGCAAATCATGATGGCGTAGGACCCCATTCCTTAAAAATCCCGGCCAAAAATCGAGGATCTCCCTGGCGTAACCCAAGGAGCCTTTTCTTTCCAAAATCCCAGCATAACCCGCGGATCTCCCTGGCATAACCCAAGGAGATTTTTCTTTCCAAAATCCCAGCATAACCCGCGGATCTCCCTGGCATAACCCAAGGAGCCTTTTCTTTCCAAAATCCCGGCATAACCCGCGGATCTCCCTGGCATAATCCAAGGAGCCTTTTCTTTCAAAAATCCCGGCATAACCCGCGGATATCCCTGGCATAACCCAATGACTTTCCCGGCATAACCCGTGGACCTTTCCCGGCATAACCCTTGGACCCTTTCCGGCATAACCCGATGACCCTTCCTGGCATAACCCGTGGACCTTTTCCGGCATAACCCGATGACTTTTTCGGCATAACCCGTGGACCTTTTCCGGCATAACCCGATGACCTTCTCGGCATAACTCGTGGACCTTTTCCGGCATAACCCGATGATTCTTCCCGGCATAACCCGTGAACCCTTTTCGGCATAACCCGATGACTTTTCCGGCATAACCCGTGGACCTTTTTCGGCATAACCCGTGGACCCTTTCCGGCATAACCCGTGGACCCTTTCTGCCATAACCCGATGACTTTCCCAGCATAACCCGTGGACCTTTCCCGGCATAACCCGTGGACCTTTTCCGGCATAACCCGTAGACCTTCCGGCATAACCCGTGGACCTTTCCGGCATAACTCGATGACTTTCCCGGCATAACTCGTGGACCTTCCCGGCATAACCTATGGACCTTTCCCGGCATAACCCCTGGACCCTTTCCGGCATAACCCGATGACTTTCCCAGCATAACCCGTGGACCTTTTCCGGCATAACCCGATGACCTTCCCACATAACCCGATGATTCTTCCCGGCATAACCCGTAGACCTTTCCCGGCATAACCCGATGACCTCCCCGGTATAACCCGTGGACCTTTTTGGCATAACCCGATGATTCTTCCCGGCATAACCCATGAACCTTTTCCGGCATAACGCGGCTATTTCCCAGCACAACCTGGATCCATTCACAAGGATACACAATCCTGATTTGACTCTCTAGATATGTGTCACAACTAACTCACAAAAATTTTCCTAGTAAAAACTGGGGCAAAAAATTTCGTTCATTTGTTTGTCTTTGATGTCTTAAGTAGGTTGACCTCAAAACAAAAGGCGCAAGACGACCGATGGAATGAGTCTCCCTCCAGTATGTAGAAAATAAGGGAAGAAGAAAAATAAATGAGCTTGAATATTGGAGCAAACAAAAGGGCGAACTGCTCGAAATCTGATTGAAGTTGCAAGCCCCGCCAATCTTGTTTTGCTCAATGCTGTGGAAAGAAACAAGCACCTACAACTTGCGAGCATCGAGATTCAGATCGAAGTCTACAGCAAGATCAGCTAAGACTCAAGATCAAGTTTCAAAAGAATTATAGATAGGAATCTTGTAACTCATAGTTGATAGACATAGCTAGCCTAGCTTTAATTTTCCCTTTTGATGTAATAAGGAGGTCAGTAAGTAAAAGCAACAGCAGCAGCAGCAGCAGCAGCAGCAGCAGCAGCAGTAACCGTAAAACCATATTCCACGGTGGTCCCAGCTACCAAAAACTTCTTGAACTACATTGACATGATTCCTATTTAGCCCAGGATATGTAGGAAACCTTCGAAGCAAAGGTTCGGTCAAATCTTTCAAAAAATACTTCACATGGAGTACTCGAACGGGCAAAAATCGCTCGTATCCGCTCACTTTATCTTTGCTCGAAAACCCTTCGTATTTTCGAACAAAGAGGGGCAGCTGTGAGCACATGATTTTTGCTTCTCGGGAACTACTCCAAAAGAAATCGAAAAAAAAACAAGTTACCTTCGGGTACAATTTTGAGGATTTATGGGACGTTTTGGTAATTGTTTGGTCCGTAAAATGCTCACCTTGTTGTAGTTAAATAAAAATACAAAAGTGTATGTTGCATGCATTTAGGAGTTAATTGTGCATTTTTAGAAATTAATTAACCATAATTTGGTTAAAAGAAAATTACAAAAATATGCATTTCGTGTCTTGTCATTATGTGATTTTATTTTTTATTTGTGTGTTAATGGTTGTGAGTAGTAATTAATATTTGTGTGATTTTTATTTATTTAATTTTGTAAATTATTTAGGAATTTTGGTTAATTAAGAAAGAAGGAAAGGGTTGAAATTGAAAAGGATTCGGACTTGGGCTCCAAAAATTGAGACCAAAACCAGGCCCAATTCCATGCCAGACTCGGTCCAAGACCAGGTCTTTCAGAGACGCCCTCCAAACGACGCCGTGTTGGCATCTCTATTTCGAGTCGTTGATCAAATCAACTGGACGGCCCAGATCCGGCCTCCCTTTAATCCAAATGACGTCGCTTTGGTACGTCTGATCTAAACCGCCCATCCTATCTCATCCAATGGCCCCAAGCCTTCCATTTAACCCGACCCGTTCACCCTTGAGACTAACCTAGTCTCATTTAATTGAGACGACGTCGTTCCCTCCCTGGCAAGAGATCCTAGCCATCAATCCAACTTGATCCAATGGCCAGGATCTCATCTTCTACCTCGTATATAAGATCACTCTCACACCCCACGCCCCCCATAGCCAACCCCCCCTCTCTCACCATCGTCTCTCTCAAACCTCAGAGACGGAACCCCCTCCAAACCCTAGCCGCCATGAAATCCTTTCATTGTAAACCCGGCAGCAACTACACCGCCGGTCACCATCTTCACCCCACAGAAACCCCTTCACACCCCAAACCCAAATATCCTACTCCCTAACCTCGAATCAAACTGCACCTTCTCGAATCTTCATTTGAATATCCGAGCCCAGACTCGACCTACACCAAACTCTCCCGAATCGATACCAAGCACTCTCCTAACATCCCTCGTAACCAAACCAACACTGGTTTGGTTCAAATCTACCCAGAAAACCTTGAATCCCAAATCACCTCTACGAACCCTAAATCCAAAAAAAACCTTGGAGTTTTGTTCAAAACGATGGGAGGTTAAGGTCTAATAGACCTTAATCTGGGTATTCTCAACCGAGAACACCCCGATTAAGGTCCGTTTGACCTAAAGTGGTCGAATCCCGACCAAGGGGTCGTTTGTTCCCGAAGCCTGTTAAAAGATAAGTCGTCCCTTCTTCCTTCTTTTCTTATATGTATTGTATGAGTTTGCATGTTAGTTAAGTTATTTGATTTTTATCATTTTTGCTTTCCTTCGTTTTCTGTTCATCTCCATGTGACCTTTATTTGGTCGTTTCTTTTCTGTTTGTTTGTTAGTTTACTCGTTATTGTGAGTTTTATTTTCCATCTGTTTAGGGATTAGAGTAGTTTAGCTCCCTTTGAGTTTCCTTGTTAAAACCACTGAAATCCAGAACTTGCCTGTTACACTTTGTTTAAGTGATTGTATGCTATCTAGTATAGTTCGTATAGTCCTTTAAATAAACGTCGTCAACAGAATTCACTTGAAAGCTGAAAGAACTTAGAAGAAACATTTTTGCTCAAGTGCTAAATTGCCGGTATGCTTCCTCTTGAACTCATATGCCTTTGATTAAGTAGTTTAACTTAGCCTGTCATAACAATACTTGTTTGAATTGGTTTGGAGTTGGTCAGGTTTGGTAAACCAAACTTGACCAACTCACTCCTCTTGAACTTGCACCCTTCTGCCTTTTGATTGAAACTTAGGATTGGTATAGCTGTAGAATCTAAGAAATTAAGCCTTAAATCAGAGATTAAGTATAAGATTATATAGTAGTGAACTTAGGTTAATCACAGTAATTACTAAGGGGTTAAAGGGGTAATTTGGACAAGTTAATAAGGCTGTCACATGCCCTGTATAGGCCTGCTCAAGTGGCCTGTTAAAAGGCCATTAGTTTACGTTGAGTGGGGTGGAAGAACCTCAGGGGATGGGTTTAAAAGAATAGAATAACGCTCCCCCATCCCTCTTGATCAGATAAACAAACATAATGGGGAACAATATTTTCCATCAAGAAATGCCTCTTAGGCATGGGAATGCAAGGGGTATGGGCAGGTTTTTAAACCTGCAGAGCTTAGAGGCTCTCTTCTGCCTATATATAGGTCCTCTTAAGACTTCGAAAAAGGGGAGAGGAGATTAAAGAGAAAAAGCTCCAAAAAGATAGAAAGAGTACAGGTTGGATTTTTAACTGATAAAGTTGGAAGTTTCTGCCTAAAGAGCTTGAGAGATATTGAGTGACATTAGAGCTGGCTTTAAATCTCAGAAAGCTAAGTGAGTTGAGAGTTAAGTACTTCAAGGTTTTAGTTTGTTTGGAGTGTTCACAAGCAGAAACATTGCTTGTCTTGCACTTGTCTCATTTTTTATTCAACTGAGAGTGCACCTTGGGTGTTACTGGGCTTTCAGTTGGGTTTTTCCTTGTGTTGCTGTCTGGTTTTCCTGGAATCGCTATTGGTTGTCTTAAGTTCCCTGTTTGGTTAATCTATTCCTGGGATTTCAATCTGCTACTGGGCTATCTGCTATTGTTTCACTGGTTGCTCTAGTTGTTGCTAGAATCTGTGTTGTTGTATTGCTGTGCTGTGTTTGTGCTCCTGCACTACTGATCTTCATCTCTTTCTTTGCTTTTCCCAACTACCAGGTAC
>MU744625.1:132952-147999 GCA_026770625.1 Nicotiana glauca | reverse complement strand
ACTCGGGTGTGCATTTCATGTGACCCAAATCAAATCCCAAAATGTTGAATAGAATGTGTTCAGGATTGCGGGTGCATTTCATGTGACGCAATCCAAAGGCACGTTTTAAACGACGTTCAACTTTCTTTAAAAATTAAATAAAAAGCGGTTAAAAGTTAAAATCAGCACATAGGTTCATCATGTAATAAAATCAGATAAATGAGCTAAACACGACAGTTGAGCGACCGTGCTAGAACCACAGAACCCGGGAATGCCTAACACCTTCTCCCGGGTTAACAAAATTCCTTACTCGAATTATCGGTTCGCAGACTGTTAACAGAGTCATATTTTCCTCGGTTCGGGATTCAATCGGTGACTTAGGACACCATTAATCTCCCAAGTGGCGACTCTGAATCTCAATAATAAATCCCGTTCCGATTGTCCTTTAATTGGAAAAACTCCTTTACGCCCTTGCGGGTGTAGCGAAAAAGGAGGTGTGACAGCTCTGGCGACTCTGCTGGGGATACAAACCCAGAACTACGATTTAGGGTTTAAGAATTCGAGCTTAGAATAATTGTTGTGTTTGGCTTTATCTGATTTTCCTACATGTTTCATGCTAAACGTGCTAAATGCTTTACCGCTTTGATATTATCTGAACTGTATATAAACTGTGCCGAAACCCTTCTCTTCTCACCTCCGGGGATGTGCTTACTGGTTGAGACTCCCTATTCTGTTAGTGTCAATACCCTGAAATAAGAAAGAGGCCGGACAAGTTACTAAGCCGGATGGCCTTTTGGTTCCCGGTACGTAGCCCCCTCCTCGACTCGAGTTGTCCGCTCGGGTACACAGTCTAGAACACATACCCAGGTTTTGAACCTAGAATAAATTAACTTCATGCCGGATCCCTAGTAGGAGCGCTTAATTTCATCACGTGCATATGACTTAGGGGACTCAACACAGGGGTTGGGTCCGTCTAGGACAGGTAACCGGACATGAAAAGACCACCCTAATGCATCTTACGTGTTGCATGTACATTTATTTGTCTCGGACTCGCATGCTGACCGACTTGAATATTTGGAAAAATTGAAAAAAAAAAGAGAAATAGCAGTGTAGAGAGTTAATTACCTGTTTTAGAAAAACGACCAATGTCAAACTAGAGTCGAAACTCTGCCGAATTTTTTAGGAAAATAAAAAAGAAGAAAAGGGAAAAAGGAAAATTTGTTCTTACAAAAAGAATGGTTTGTTTTATTTGTCAATAAAAAAAAAAGAAAACAAAAGAGTTTTATTTTCAAATAGCTTGTTGAAAAGAAAATATAAAAAGAGTCCTACTTTCTGAAATAGTGTATTTGTCAAAAAGAGTCTTGTTTTCGAAAATAGTTAGTTTATTTGCCCGAACTAAGCTGGTTTGATTCTCACCAGATGTGAGATACGTAGGCAACCCTCACCGGGTCCAACCACCCATCTTGCAAAAATAGCCAAAATACCACAATTTTAATTTTTGTCATAAATAAGTCTGGTAAGGCTGTTCTTGTCTAATCCCTAAAGGGGCACCGGAGGGCTGTCTTTGCAAGAACATCCACCATGTGTCATTTCTCAACAGTTAGCGGGCACAACCTTGAAATCTTCTCCCGAAGTGCTGAAAGGTCGTATCTGCAAAACCGGTTTTTTTTTATTTTTTATTTTTTTTGAAATTAGAAATTTGGATGAAAAGAATAGTGTCATTTTTTTCTTTTAGGGAAAAATAAGTGAATAAATCACCTTAATAAATGTGCAGGATGAGCACGATTCAAAAACGAACCTTTCTTAATCATAAATAAAATCCCTTTAGAGTTGCGTCTATGGTGGAACGATCTGGGCAAAGAAGGACAAAGCGAGGTCAACAAATATTTGAAAGGGCTTACCAGTTTATTGGAGATTGCGCCTCGAGGAGACATCATCAGAGCTTTGGTCACATGTTGGGACCCGACACACAATGTGTTCCATTTCTCGGACTTTGAGCTCACTCCGATCCTAGAGGAAATAGCTGGGTACATCGGAAGTGCCGAGGTTCCTTTAAGGCATAAGTACTTGGTTGCCCCGAGAACCGTAGCTATACACAGATTCTTAGACTCTGAAGATAATCAGGACGGTTCACAACACGGATTTGGCGAATGGCTTTTACACCTCACACTTCATATACCATAGATATGGCCACATCGGGGAGTTCAACAACACAGAAAGGAATAAATGTAGCAAAGGAAACCGCCAAAAATGGGAGGAACATAGACGTGTCGCTTTCATGGTGGTCTTTTTGGGGCTTTTGGTCTTCCAAAGGAAAGATGGTAACATCTACATAAAAATCGCGGGGGTCGTCAACACTTTAATGACTCAAGCCAAAAGCACTTTTGCACCTATGATATTAGCTGAAATCTTTCGTGCCCTTACAGCCTGCAAAGCTGGAGGAGACTTCTTCGAGGGGTGCAATCTACTGTTGCAAATGTGGATGACCGAACACCTGTGCCATCGTCCTCAGTTCCTGAGTTATGGGTCTACCGAGAAAACCTGTATAGAGGAGTTTTATACGAGGATTAAGGGGGTCAACTTGCCTGAAGGATTCACAGGCTGGACAACATACTTTCGATCCCTCACTGCCATTCAAATAGAGTGGACTTTTGGATGGTTGCCTGTTGATGAAATCATATAAATTCCAGCAACAAGGCCGCATTTCCCCTTGATGGTTCTCAGAAGCATTCAGCCTTACGCCCATACCGGGTTTTGAGGCAACTCGGGAGATGACAGATAGTTTTGAAGGACGACGACCTTAGTATGCAAGTGGTTGAGATTGGTCCCGATGGCCAATTTGCTGAAGCAAAGGTTCGCCAGGTCTTGAGCGAATGTCAATATTTTGTGGCGAATACCTGTGTCCGAGATCGAGCTAAAGGAGAAGTGTCACCTAATTATTATGCTTGGTATAGAAGGGAAGTTGCTTTTGGGAGGCCAGCCAAAAGTCCTCACTTTCAGGAGTTTGCTGAATCATCGCAAGAACAGTGGGCTTGGTTAGCCAAAGAAAATGAATACAGAGACAAAATAGGAGAATTGGAAAAGCGGGTCCAAGACCTTAAGTTTGAAAATTGTATGCAAGTTGCGGCAGACGAGGGCGAGAAAAAGAAATTGTCCAAGGAGAATGAAGCCTTATGAGCCCAAATCCAAAAGATGAAAATAGCGGCCGAAAATCCCGTCAGGAGTGCCAAAGATGCAAAACTTATAGAAAATCTAAGGCAAAAAGTCGATGACTACAGTTTTGACCTCAACAAAGCGGGAAGAGAATTAGCCGGGGTACGAAAACAATTGGCTAAAAACGCGGAAGAACGAGCCCGCATAGTTAAGCAGTTAAGAGAAGAATACGATACTGAGGTCACAAGATTAAGGGCAAAGGTCATCGCCATAGAGAATAAAATGATCAAACAGGCAAAAGAATTCAAGGTTGAAAGAGAGCACTGCTACACAACATTAGCACAATTAGAAATGGACCTGCAACAACTCCAGGAACGAACTCAGCAGAGTTTGGAGGACAGGGCCCAACAGATAGGGCAACTGCTTCAGGAAAAGGGCATAATCAGAGAAAGAATCCTAGCTATTGCTCACTACATTACCAGGAAATGCCAAATGTGCGAGAACATGATTCAGACTACCTTATTTGCCTCAGTGATGATATTTGTGAAACAAATAATGAGCGACCTGGACAGACTTCAAAGGAAACTTGCATATAGGCCTGCGTCAAGACCGAACAATGTCCCGCGGGCACCAGGAGCTTTAATGTATTCATGATTGTCATTTGAGTCTGTAATTCCTTTTACTAAAGTCTGTCAGAGTTTGTATTTTTGTTTTGAGTCGGTCTGTATTTTCATTTTGAAATAGAATAGTTGATGGTGGAGTTTGTAGTTCGTCTTGTCATTTAGAGTCTGTTAGTTGTCCTAATGCGTCTGCTTTGAGTCTTTATAATCAAAATATTTGCTATCAGTAAAATGGAAAATTCTAAAAACACTTTGCTTCTATTTTTGCATTTATTTTGAGAACTATGCATGGTCTGATTCATGCGGGGTCATAATACGCAGGCAATCTTCATAGGTGCCGACCGTAGCCATATGAAAAGAGAAAATAAAATGAGAATAAAAACAAAAGGCAAAAAATAAAAGAAGAGCAGAAAAACAAAAAAAAGAAGAAAAAAAGAGAAGAAAAAACAAGAGAGAAGAAGAAAAACAATTCACAATAAAGAAACAATGGTAAAACAAAAAGAAACAAAAGCAAGAAAAAGAAAAGAAGTCGCAGTTGGGAATAAAGAAAGTCGGGATAACGCAAGCAGTCGAGCAAACGCATAATAGAAACCGTTAACTGCCTAGGCGTATTCATTCCCCAAACGTGCGTTTCTTTATTTGTTAATGCCCTCACCGCTAACAACGTTGTTGTTGATGATGAGTCCAGGCAAGTGGTTCAGTTGACTGGCATTCTGGCAACCCACCCATATAACACCCGCTCTAAGGATACATCAAAAATGGTCAACCTAGAGTTAGAAACAAGCATTGTCGACCCGTCTAGGGAAGAAGAAGTTGTGGATGTCAATGCAATGAAAGAGGAGATGTATAAATTGAAGCAACAGATGGCCGAAATGTACCAGGCATGGGCAAAGGGACACCTACTACCAGCCTATCCTGCTAACCCTGCCTATATCCCACCATTAGCTCAGCCACAAGATCCTCCTACAATGAATTCCTCTCCGGCATACCCTACCTACCAGCAATACTACGCAACTACTTCCCAAACACCACCACCTCCACCACCCAAACAAATCCCATGCCCTCCACGTCCAACCACTCCCATGTTTGTGGCTCCTCCACCCACCGCATTACATAGATCTTCCAGTGAACCCCTGTTCCAAACCCAGGAAACCCACTATTACCCACCTGAACCCACCTTCAAACCTCCAAAACCATACTCCTACAGTCCCCATCTTGATATTTCAGCTGAAGAAGAGAAGCCTCACAAAAACCCTGAGCAGGAGGAGATGATACGAAAGGTGAAAAGCTTAGAGCAATCATTTAGAAATATGCAAGGTCTAGGAGGACAAGTGAGTGTGGCCTACAAGGACCTGTGCTTGTTTCCCGACGTCCTGTTGCCCGTGGGATTCAAGTTACCCAAGTTTGATCTGTATGACGGACATGGTGACCCAATAGCCCATCTGAGGGGATTTTGCAGTAAGATGAAAGGTGCTGGGGGAAGGGATGAGTTATTAATGGCATACCTTAGTCAAAGTCTCAGTGGTGCTGCTTTGGAATGGTACACGCGACAAGATCATGCTCGATGGTACACCTGGGATGACTTGGCCCTGGCATTTGCAGGCCACTTTCAATATAATCTAGAGATTGTCCCGGACTGTCTATCCCTGACCAAAATTGAGAAGTAGCCGGGGGAAAGCTTTAGAGAGTACAGTTTTCGGAGGAGAGAACAGACCGCAACAGTTGATCCTCCAATAAAGGAAAGCGAGATGGTCGATTTTTTTCTGCAGGCTTTGGAGCCTACCTACTACGGTCATCTGGTATCGGCAGTTGGAAAACGTTTAATGAGGTAGTGAAAATGGGAAGTATGGTGGAAGAGGGTCTCAAGTCCAACAACATCATGAGTTATTCGGTGATTAAAGAAACTACCCAGGCTATTCAGAGTGGCACTGGAGGGGCATTGGGAAAGAAGAAGAAGGAAGATGTTACAGTAGTGGAATCGAGAGCATGGTCCAGGGGTCCATCACCATATTATCACCAACCTCGACCTCATCCTGAAACCTACCCACACACCCCATACTACTACCCGCCTCCCATCCCCCATTTCTCTATCCACCATGCCCAAACATACCCCCAATCTTAGGCACCTTGGCGTGCACCCACCCCACAAAATACTTACCATACTCAAAATACCTACCCACCCCCGAGAGTCTACAGAAACCCTACCGGACCCTATTTTTGACCTAATCCCGTTTCCAAAAATGATAGGGTGCAGAAGAAGAAAACTTTCACTCCGTTGGGAGAATCTTACACCAGCTTATACCACAGATTGAGACAATTGGGCATGTTAAGTCCGATTAAATCCAAAGTGCCAAATCCTCCCCCAAGGAACCTGGACCACTCAGTGAGTTGCGAGTACTGCTCGGGTGCCCCGGGGCATGATACGGAGAAATGCTGGCATTTGAAAACGGCCATCCAGGAGCTCATTGATACCCGTCGAATTGAGGTGCAGGCTCCAGAAATGCCTAACATCACTCAGAATCCATTGCCAACCCATCATGAGACTCATATGATTGAGTTAGTGAAAATGGGGGAATATAAGAAGCCTTCATAAACCGTGATAATGATCAAGGCCAGTGGGGACAGGTTAAATGAGAAACCAATCAGTAGAGAGAATTGATCAAGGTAGAAGAGACAGTTAGAGAATCAGTGGTGGTGATAAAGAAGGAGCCTTTGAGCAGCGATGCAGTAAAACAAGAGCTAACTAAAGTGTCGGTGCCAGGAGTAGTTGTCAAGCCCACTGTGATCGTGAAAGCGGCTCACACAGAGCCGGTTATCATTAAGCCAGTGACTCAGCTACCAATAGTCAGTGAAAAGGCCGTCCCGTAGAAGTACGGCCGAGTTACTGTGACGTACAAAGGGAAGGAATTTAAAGAAGAAGTTTGTAAACCCATGTGCTTACTCATTCAGGGAGATGCTTTGTCCCTGAGGAACTGAGAAAAGCTAAAGCAGCTAAAGACAATCCAGCACCAGTAAAAAGGGGCGTAACTGAAGAAGAAGCAGAAGAATTCTTGAAAAAGATGAAGGCGCAAGATTATTTCATTGTAGAACAGTTGAAAAAGATTCCAACACAGATCTCATTGCTATCTTTATTGATCCATTCGGACGAGAACCAACGGGCGTTGATGAAGATTCTTAATGAAGCCCATGTTCCTGATAAGATCTTTGTGAATCATCGGGAGAAAATAGCAAATAAGATTTTCGAGGTCAACGGGGTTACATTTTATGATGATGAGCTCCCTTTGGAAGGCACTGAGTATAATAGAGCGCTCTACCTCACGGTGAAATGTGAAGACTCAGTGGTCACTCGGGTGCTGCTTGATAACGGGTCCAGTGCAAACATCTGCCCTCTCTCCACCTTGGAAAAGTTAAAAGTGGACAGTGAGAGGATCTGCAAGAATAGTATTTACGTGCGGGGATTTGATGGAGGAGGAAAGGACACAGTCGGGGATATTGTGTTGGAACTAATGATAGGACCAGTTGAATTTACTATGGAGTTCCAGGTGCTCGACGTGGCTGTTTCCTGCAATCTTTTGTTAGGCTGACCCTGGATTCATGCAGCAAAAGAAGTGCCATCTACCTTGCATCAGATGGTCAAATTCGAATGGGACCGACAAGAAATTATGGTGCATGGGGAAGATAGTTCGTGTAATACCATTATGTCTTTCGACGAAGCTGAGGATGACAAGGGTCCATGGGTTTAACAAGTCTTGGACACAATATCAGTTGCAAAGATCCCAGAAGGGGAGTGTATTCCTATGCCCAGGGTAGCTGCTGCATCTGTCATGGTGGCTTCGGAAATGATAAAGAATGGATTCTTACCTGGAAAAGGCTTGGGTGCTTCGTTGCAAAGAATCATACAGCCGGTATCTCTTCCTGGAAACCTGTATACTTTTTGTTTAGGCTTCAAGCCCACTGCTGCTGACATAAGGCGAGCTAAGAAGATGAAAAAGAAAGCATGGATCCTTCCAAAACCTATCCCCCGCCTTTCCCATTCCTTTGTCCGGCCTGGTACTAAGAGGCGCCCAGCAACGGTAATGCCTTATTCTATGGTGGTGGTACCCGACAAGGAGCTAATTGAGAGGTTTGAGAAGCTGTTTGATGAGGTGAATGTGATAGAGGCAGGAGAAGGTTCGAGCAAGGCAGATGTGTAGTTTGTGGGGCCCATGCAAAGCTCAATAATTGGGAAGCTACTCTTCTTCTTACCCGGATGGAGTCTTGGTAGTTAGTTTTGATTTTCCTTTCAATTTAATCTAGGTTATTCCCAAGGTTGTAATTCAGATGCTATGTTCTATCCGTTTGGATGAGTCAAGCCTTGTTATCTTACAATTTTAATGAAATGCAATTTCCTTCCTTTTTCATTCCCGATAGCCTTTATTTTGTCTTTATGTCTTTCTTGTACAATCCCTTTTATGCTAGTTTCACTGATGTGTCATACATGAGGAGTCCTCGGCCTAGTCTTGATGACCAATCTAACTCCAAACTAACAATACAAGAAATTAAGTGTGATGACGAGGTAGAATATGATGATGAGGAAGCCTTTGAAGAAATCAGTAAAGTATTAAGACAATTTGAAGAAAAACCCAAACCTAATCTGAATGACACAAAGGCAATCAATTTAGGGGATCAGGAGAATGTACGAGAAACAAAAATAAGTGTCCATTAGGAACCTCCACTTAGAGAAGAGATAATCAAAGCGTTGTTTGAGTACAAAGATGTTTTTGCGTGGTCATATGATGATATGCCGGGTTGAAGAACCGATTTGGTGGTCCAAAAATTGCCCACCGACCCAGCATGCCCTCCTATCAAGCAGAAGTTGAGGAAATTTAAAACAGACATCAGCGTGAAAATCAAAGAAAAGGTCACCAAGCAATTTGATGCGAAGGTCATCCGGTATCCCACCTGGTTAGCTAATGTTATGCCTGTGCCAAATAAGGATGGAAAAACTAGAGTGTGCGTTGATTACCGTGATCTCAATAAGGCAAGTCCAAAAGACAACTTTCCATTGCCAAACATCCATATATTGATTGACAATTATGCCAAACATGAGATTGGTTCCTTCGTGGATTGTTATGCGGGCTATCACCAGATTCAGATGGATGAGGAGGATGCGGAAAAGACGACATTCATCACACCTTGGGGAACGTATAGGGTCATGCAATTTAGGTTGAAGAATGTAGGGGAAACATACATGAGGGCGATGACCACCATGTTCCATGACATGATACATCGGGAAATTGAAGTCTATGTAGACGACGTGATCATAAAGTCGAGGAAACAATGTGACCATGTCAAGGACCTGAGGAAGTTTTTTCAGAGGCTCCGCAGGTATAACCTCAAACTTAATCCAGCAAAGTGTGCATTTGGCGTTCCGTCTGGGAAGTTGTTGGGATTCGTGGTAAGTCTACACGGTATTGAGCTAGACCCGTCCAAGATCAAAGCCATTCAGGAGTTGCCGCCGCCAAGGAGCAAGAAAGAGGTGATGAGTTTGCTTGGCAGGTTGAATTATATCAGCAGGTTCATTGCCCAGCTCACAACAACTTGCGAGCCCATCTTTAAGCTACTAAAGAAAGATGTTGCGGTCATATGGACGGATGAATGTCAGGCAGCATTTGATAATATTAAGGAGTATTTGGCCAGTCCACCTGTGTTGGTCCCGCCGGAGCCGGGAAGACCTTTGATCCTTTATCTGACATCTTTGGATAACTCTTTTGGTTATGTACTGGGGCAGCATGACATCATAGGAAAGAAATAGCAGGCGATTTACTACCTCAGCAAGAAGTTCACATCTTATGAGGTGAAAGTACACTCAGCTTGTGAGGACGTGTTGTGCTTTAACTTGGGTAGCGCAGAAATTGAAACATTACTTGTCATCATATACCATCTATCTCATCTCTCGATTGGACCCATTAAAGTACATTTTTCAGATGCCCATGCCCACGGGGAGGCTCGCGAAGTGGAAAATCTTGCTCACGGAATTTGATATTATCTACGTGACCCGTACTGCGATAAAAGCACAAGCGGTGGCTGATCATCTAGCCAAGAACCCAGTTGATGATGAATATGAACCTTTGAAGACATACTTCCCTGATGAGGAGACAATGCATGTTGAGGAGTTAGCACAAGTCGAGAATCCAGGATGGAAACTGTTCTTTGATGGGGCTGCCAATACCAAAGGCGTCGGGATAGGAGTGGTACTTATTTCTAAGACGGGGCAACACTACCCTGTTAGAGCTCAACTTTGTTTCTATTTCACCAATAACATGGCTGAATACGAGGCGTGTCTTTTGGGTTTGAGGTTGGCTATAGACATGGGTGTCCAGGAATACTTGGTAATGGGTGACTCGGATCTTCTAGTGCAACAGATTTAGGGAGAATGGGAGACACGAGATTTAAAGCTCATACTATACCAGCAGTGTTTGCATAAACTTTGTCAATGATTCCAATCAATAGATTTCAAGCACATCCCGAGGATTCATAATGAAGTTACCGACGCTTTAGCTACGTTGGCGTCAATGTTGCATCATCCAAATAAGGCATATGTGGACCCGTTGCAGATTCAGGTTCGAGATCAGCATGCCTATTGTAATATGGTGGAAGAAGAACTTGATGGTGAGTCGTGGTTCCATGATATCAAAGAATACCTCAGGATGAGAGTGTATCCCGCACAGGCCACATGGGATCAAAAGAGAGCAATTCGACGCTTGGCAAGCGGATTTTTCTTCAGTGGGGGAGTGTTGTACAAAAGAACTCCAGATCTTGGCTTATTGAGATGCATGGTTGCTAAGCAGGCTACAGTTATCATGACCGAGGTACACGCGGGAGTTTGTGGACCTCATATGAGTGGATATGTGTTAGCAAAGAAGATTCTTCGAGCATGTTATTATTGTCTTACTATGGAACGGGATTGTATCAATTTCGTGTGCAAGTGTTATCAATGTCAGGTACATGGAGATTTGATTCATTCTCCACCGTCCGAATTGCATACAACGTCGGCACCATGGCCCTTCGTTGCTTGGGGAATGGATGTCATTAGGCCGATCGAGCCAGCGGCGTCAAATGGGCACAAGTTTATCCTGGTAGCCATTGATTATTTCACTAAGTGGGTTGAGGCAAAAACTTTCAAATCTGTGACCAAGAAGGCAGTGGTCGATTTTGTGCATTCGAATATCATTTGTCGGTTCGGAATCCCGAAGGTAATCATCACAGACAATGGTGCCAACGTCAATAGCCATCTGATGGCGGAGACATGTTAGCATTTTATGATCACGCACCGCAATTCCACCCCATATAGTCCTAAGGCAAATGGAGCGGTCGAAGCAGCTAATAAGAACATCAAGAAGATACTTCTGAAAATGGTGGAAGGATCCAGGCAATAGCATGAGAAGTTACCTTTAGCCTTACTAGGCTACCGCACTACTGTTCGCACTTCTGTAGGGGCGACTCCTTATTCATTGGTATACGGTACAGAGGCAGTAATACCTGCAGAGGTCGAAATACCATCCCTTCAGATTATCGCCGAGGTAGAAATTGACGATGTTGAATGGGTCAAAGCCCGCTTGGAACAATTGAGCCTGATTGATGAAAAGAGATTGGCAGCAGTATGTCACGGACGGTTGTACCAACAGAGAATGGCAAGAGCATATAACAAGAAAGTGCGTCCACGAAAGTTTGTAGTAGGGCAATTGGTGTTGAGACGTATCCTACCTCATTGGGCTGAAGCAAAAGGAAAGTTCGCCCCCAACTGGCAAGGGCCATTTGTTGTAACCCGAGTGCTGTCCAATGGCGCATTATATTTGAAAGATGTGGAAGGAAAATGTGTAAAAATGGCTATCAACTCTGATGCAGTCAAGCAATACTATGTATGATTTCTTTTGTCTAAATTGCACTTAATTGTATTTGGCATATTTTTGAGATTGAAATGATGAAGGCATTTTGTTCTGCTATCCAAACACTTTATCCTTTGTTACCCCTTTTGAGCTTTATTTTATTTTCTTTCGTACCCCTCTTTCTGAATCAATAACAAAATGCGGAAGCATGAGTAAGGAAGATCAGAGGAGAAACCAGAAGAATAGTCCAAAAGAAAAGAAAAAGAAAAAGAAAGGAAAAAGAAAAGAAAAAGAAGAGAAAAGAAAAATGAAGAAAAGATAAGAAAAGAAATAAAATGAAAAGAAGAGAAAAGAAAAATGAAGAAAAGAAAAGAAAAGAAATGAAAAGAAGAGAAAAGAAAAATGAAGAAAAGAAAAGAGAAGAAAAGAAATGAAAAGAAAGAAAAGAAAAGGGGAAGAAAGGGAAGATCGCAACAACGGAGTAATTCTATGACCTGAACTACGTTCGACTTGATCCCGAAAGGGCACGTAGATAGCCTCGCTGAGGTTCAGTCACGCCGAAATAAAAGTCCAAAAGTCCCCAAGAAAGAAACTGGGGCAGAAGTTGTGGTTGTTGTGGGAAATCTGATTTCGAAAGTTATAATTTTTGCCCATGTTGAATTGTTTTGAGCCTTTATACCCTTTTTCCTAACCCTATCCAAAAGCCTGTATTATGGTCAAAAGAAAGACCTTCTGATCAATCTCCAGGAAGTGCCAATACAAGCAAGTAAAAATGATTCATGTCAGGAGCAACACTCGGGTACAAGAAGAAAAAGTAATGAAAATGAGAGAGTCTTATTGGTGAAAATCCTCAGGGGCACCGTAAGGCGACGTGAGTTGAGAGAAATCAAGAATGAGAGAGTCTTATTGGTGAAAACCCTCATGGGCACCGTAAGGCGAAGTGAGTTGAGAGAAAAAAAAAATGAGAGATTCTTATTGGTGAAAACCCTCACGGGCACCGTAAGGCGAAGGTGAGTTTTCCAGATGGGCAGATGAGACAAGTCTATGGTTGAAAGATGCTCAAGACATTGCAAGATGGTCAAGGTTTGGGTTTGGGTGAAAATCAGGTTATGAAAGTCCGGAACAACAAATGTGGCAATTGAGAGTTGATTGGTTGGACAGACTAGGCTGGTTAATCCAAAATGCATGGCACGATCAATGGTACCAGCCGTTCCACTCAGATAAGTCCTATCCTCTTCTCTTCATTACAAATCATCCGTTTCGGAGTCTTTCTATCCTTAACCGTCAAGGTCATTGCATTTCATTCTTTTGAAGTCTGTCTGTAAGATGTTTTAGTGTCAGTTCTATTCAAAAATAAAAGGAAGGATGTCAAGGCTAACTACCAGCTTCCCAGTTGTACAGCACAACAGGGCCGGAATATATCAAAGATATCAAAAGGAAAGTAAGACATGAAGGACCACTGGAATATTCCATCAGTGTGTTAATCAGATAATTGTGGGAGAGAAGAAAGTTTCAAATAGAGGGGTCAGAAACACAAACACAGCAATATGGGATAGAACATTTGGCTCATCAAAGTCAGGGTGTTGAAAGTCAATTAGGAAATCGAGGAGTTTCAAGGCAAGTCCAGGAAAGCAAGTCAGAGTAAAGCCCAGCAACAGGGACATACCCAGCAAGAATGCCAGCAAATAACCACCATCTTATATTAACAAATTCTTCTTTGGTTGAGACAGGGGCAAGAAATTTTCTCTGTTTGATATTTTGAAGTCAGGCGCCCACCTGGAGAACAATGGAATACTTTTCAAGTTTCAGCAATCAGGCGCCCACCTGGAGAACAAGGGAATATATTTCAAGTTTCAGCAATAAGACGCCCACCTGGAGAATAAGGGAAGTGCAAGGCAAATTTTTCAAGTTTTAATATCCGTAACATAACGCGCCCAGTCATCAAACTGGGGCAGAAAATTTTCTTTGTTTGTCTATTTCGTTGAAGTCAGGCGCCCACCTGGAGAACAAGGGAATACTTTTCAAGTTCGGCAATCAGGAGCCCACCTAGAGAACAAGGGAATAAATTTCAAGTTTCAGTAATCAGGCGCCCACCTAGAGAATAAGGGAATACATTTCAAGTTTCAGTAGTCAGGCGCCCACCTGGAAAACAAGGGAAGCACAATTCAAATTTTAGCTTTCAAGTTTTGATATTAGATAACATGATATGCCTAGCCACCAAACTGGGGCAGGAAAATTTTCTTTGTTTGTCTGTTGCAATTAGGAGCCCATTTGGAGAATAAGGGAATACTTTTCAAGTTCAGCAATCAGGAGCCTACTTGGAGAACAAGGGAATACTTTTCAAAGTCTAGCGATCAGGAGCCCACCTGGAGAACAAGGGAATACTTTTCAAGTTCAGCAATCAGGAGCCTGCCTGAAGAATAGAGGCATGTATGCAGTCAAGCGTCACTCGAAGGAATGGCAAAACATCTCCGATCACAATGCAAGGCAACAACGTAAGAATTCCAGTGAAGAATACAAGTTCAAGGCAACACAAGAGCAAGTTTGAAGACATAGATATGACCTTTTTGTAATTCATAGATCATAGCTTAGGCTAGCTTCTTTTTATTTTGACACGGTGTAATAAGGGGGTCAACAAGCAGTAGCGGCAGCAACAACAGTGAAATCACAGCTCCTGGTAGTCCTAGCTACCAAACTTTCCCGAACTACACAGACCTGATTCTTTTTTAGCCAAGGATATGTAGGCAACCTTTGAAGCAGGGTTCGGTCAGACGGTTTTCAAGATGCTTCACACGGAGTATTTGAAGGGGCAAAAATTTGCTCGTTTCTGCTCACTTATCTTTTCAAGGAAACTCTTTGTGTTCCCGAGCAAAGAGGGCCAGCTGTGAGCACATGATTTTTGCCCTACATGAATTATTCCTAGAAATTTAAACAAAATGATCTCCTTCATTATTCTGCACTTTTGTGAATTTTTGTGATATTTTACTGCTAATTGTTTGCATGTTATTTTTGCATTTTAATGCATATGAAAATATAAAAAATACACTTGGCATTTGTTTAGGATTTAATCTCACATTTTTAGGATTAATTAGCAGAAAATGGTTCTTTTTGCATTTATAGTTCTAATTTATCTTAGCTTGCATTTAAATTAGGAGTTAGTGTAGTTGGAAATTAGGAAATATAATTTTTAGTGTCAATTTGGGTTTTGAGTTTTAATTTAGAATTTAATAAAATCAGAAAAATAAAAATACAAAATGAAAACAAATACAAAAGAAAAAGAAAGAAAACAATAAAAGAATAGAATTGAAAACAAAAGAAACAGGCCATCATTTCGGGCCAATTTCTAAGCCCAATGCCCATAACCCGTTCAATTTAGCCCAAACCTGTAACCTAGTTTAGTCCAGCCCTCACCCCCCCCCCCCCCCCC
>MU744625.1:26123-126686 GCA_026770625.1 Nicotiana glauca | reverse complement strand
AGCAATCACATTGGAACAATTAAACACACTGGTCATGGATTAAACTAACTCCAAGAGTACTAAAAATATAATAAAAGCAAATCCGATTTAACTAACATATGAATAAAAGGTAAAACCAAAAATCAGCAAAAAAATCAATTAACACCAGAACTGGACTAAAAAAGAAAAATAGCTATACAGACCCTCGAACAAAACTGAACAAATATAATTAAACCAGAAGTGGAAACTCACTGATGTAACGAAAACTCTGGCCAACCATTTTTTGAGAAAATCTTTCGAGATTCTTGACCAGTAACATCCCCAACCATGTGTTTTCATAAGAAAACACATGGTTAAGGATGTTATGGTCAAAAATCATAACGATTTGAGCTTGAGTTCTTGGCCAGAAAACTCAAATTTGAATTTTGACGAGTTTGAGAAAGATTCGAAGGAAAATGTTGGTAGATTAGAATAAAGGATGGGAAAAGGAGTCTATGGTGTGAATTTGGGATTTTTTGGCATACTTCAAATCTTGGCCGGAAAACTTCAGTTTGATATTCGAAGCTTTCCGGCAAGATTCGAAGGAAATCACTTGGAGGAATGGAAAGGGGATGAGAAGAGGAGCAACGGGTGTTAATTTGGGGACCATTGGCATAAATTGTGTTCGCCGACGGTAGGGTTTTGGAGACACATTTTTGAATATTCGAACAGAAGGAAGGGGTTTCGAAAGAAACGGGATAGATGAGTGGATTCAGGAGCTCAAAGCGGTCTTAGGGTATGTTTTTGGGGGCGATTGGCGTGGGTATTGTTTCCCGCCGGTAGGGTTCCGGCGGGGAGTCGGTGGGGATTTGAGGCGGCTGAGGAAGACGAAGAGAAGGAAGTGAAAATGTTTATGATTATTTTTGTATATGATATACATATTAAAAGGGTGGTAATGAATTAGAGCCGTTGGATGAACAAAATAAAGGGCTGAGATTTAATGATATCAAAACGACGTCGTTTCCTTTATTAATGAATATCAAACCTTGTCCGTTAGATTGAAACGATCAATGGCTGTGATTGAAAGGCTTAAAACGTCGTCGTTTTACTTATTAAAAGATCGAACCCAGCCGTTAGATTACTTATTTTCAACGGCTCAGATTTAAAAGCCCCAAAACGGGGTCGTTTGGTCATGATTAGGCAGACGGGTATGGAACTTGGGCCTGGGTTATTTATTTTGTTTTGGATTTTGGGTGTAATTGGCCCAAATTAATTTTCTCCTTGTTTTTTATTTCCTTCTTATTTTATATTGTATTTTCACTTTGTATTTTGTATTTTTATTTTTCTTTTCCAATTTTATATATTTTTTCTGATTTTATTAAATTGTTAAACTAACTAAAACTAATTAAATTCTAGAAGTTATTTAATAACTATTGATAGCAATTTTCAATTAAAATACAAAAAATGTTATTTTTTGATTTTTCCTTAAATTATTTCAAAAATGAATTAATACTAAAACTGTAAAATTAAAAACCCTAATGCATATGCATATTTTTGTATTTTTAATATGAATTATTGTGTAACTAATTAACACAAAAATGTAACAAATATCAATAAAAATTATAAAATAATGAAAAATTATTTTGTTTGGATTTTAGGAATAATTTGCTTAGGGCAAAAATCACGTGCTCACAAATACAGCCTTCATCTCTATATTCATAAGTCATCTGATATTGATTTAGTGGCCTTAGCTAGTCATTTCAATATTGTTGCTTAAGCCCTGTTTACTAATAGACTATTTAGATGTTTAGGTTAACAAATGTTTTTAGAATCAATTTGTGCTTCATTATTATTGTGGTGTGGGGATTCTATGGGGCATTGAGGCAGCGTTGCCTACCTGGGCCTGCCTCTGTGTACGCTGGGCCCACTGGCCACAAGGCCCACCAGCTACAAGTCGTTCACAACATCATTTGGTTCATTAATTTGGGCCTGATTTTAAGGCCTCAATCTATAATTTAGCATAGTATAAGTTTGGGCCTTCAAGTTAGGTAGCGGGTTCAAACTAAGAGGGTCCCCCTTTTGTTTGAATTCGGACTTGAACTCGAGGCCTGAAACCTACAATATTAAATAATTAGGACTTTTTCTTCATTATTAGAGACAAAAAGAAATATAGAGAATTACATTTGCTTTAGGTTTGCCCTTTTAATTAATAAAATGAGCCTCGCCTCGCCAAGTAGAACACACAAATTACGGGGCCCTCAATAAATGGTTACGTTAAAACGCTTAGACTTCAGGATGGGTTGTTTAGCGAATTTCACGGTCTTCCCCAAAGATAATAACGTGTTAGCCTCTTTAGGCGCGATTCTAATAAAATTACATTCTTAAACGCAGGTGTGCATTTCATGTGACCCAAATCAAACCCCAAAACGTTGAATAGAATGTGTTTAGAATTGCGGGTGCATTTCATGTGACGCAATCTAAAGGCACGTTTTAAACGACGTTCAACTTTCTTCAAAAAATAAATAAAAAGCGGTTAAAAGTTAAAATCATCACATAGGTTCATCATGTAATAAAATCAGATAAATGAGCTAAACACGACAGTCGAGCGACCATGCTAGAACCACAGAACCCAGGAATGCCAAACACCTTCTCCCGGGTTAACAGAATTCCTTACTCAGATTTCTGGTTTGCGGACTGTTAACAGAGTCATATTTTCTTTGGTTCGGGATTCAATCAGTGACTTGGGACACCATTAATCTCCTAAGTGGCGACTCTGAATCTCAATAATAAATCCCATTCTGATTGTCCTTTAATTGAAAAAACTCCTTTACACCCTTGCGGGTGTAGCGAAAAAGGAGGTGTGACAATACTCACACAGCCTCAGGTGTACCTGGATCTGCATGCAAGGTGCAGGGAGTAATGTGAGTACTCCGACCCAGTGAGTAATAAACATAAATAAAGGCTGAGAATAAGAAATCCTGAATAGGAACAAAATAATTCAATAAATACAGCAACTTGAGCCAGTAGTATAAAATCAATACACCAATGAAAACAATTGTGAAAATACCACAACAGATAAATAAGTAAATGACAATCAAATATGCAATGCAACACATAGACCGGTACTCTCCAGTACTCGCTGCAGCGTGTAACCCGCTCCATTTATTTATCGTCGATGACACTCACTGTGGGTGTGCAGAATCCTGGATGGGCCCCTTACGGCCCAAGCGCAATAATAAGCCATATCGTGTCATCAACTAGGCCCTCGGCCTCATATCAATATCAATATCATACCGCTGCGGCGCGCAGCCCGATCTAATACTCAGTCCAAAATCACATAAGCCTCTCGTGCACAATAATATAGAAATATTCAGCCCAAACTTCATTTGAAAATATTAATTAAATTTTTAGTTTGAGAAAAGGTGGATGAGTTTGCAAAACTATATTAAATACTAGGACTGAGTTCAACAATATGAAAAATGGTAAGAAACGAGTAATAACAATCCCTGAAGGATTCATTCAATTGGCACGAAGCCCAAATATAGCAATCAACTCAATTACAATGATAATAAGTGAAATTCAGTCAATTACGCAGTATATTCATCTACCAAGACGGACCAAGTCACAATCCCCAACGGTGCTCTACCCCACGCTCGCTATCCGGCGTGCAAGTCACCTCAATATAGCACTACGATGTGCGAATTCTGGGGTTTCAAACCCTCAGAACATCATTTACATCTACTACTCACCTCAAGCCGGTCAAAATCCTAGCTCGCTATGCCCTTGCCTCTAAAATCGACCTCCTCGTGCGCCGAATTTGATCAAAACCACAACGAATACATCACAATATGCCAATGGAACAATAACCAATCGAAAAATAGCAAAAATCTCAAAATTAGCAAAATCCGAGCCCCGGGCCCACTTTTCGAAACTCAGAAAATCTTACTCCAACGGGTTCCTTATCTCGCTACGAGTCTATACATATAAAGAACACCAAAATAGGAGTCCAAATGACCGCTCAAATCCCAATTTGAAATATTAAAACTCAACCCCTAGTTCTTCCCCTTTTTTTCTAAGTTTCCATGGATTTCAAGGTCAATTTCACAATAAAATCGTATTTTTAGTTCATAGGGCTTACCTCCAATCAATCCCAGTCGAAATCCTCTTCAATTCACATCCAAAAGCTCTCAAGGATGCTCAAAAATGGTGAAAATAAAGCTTAGCTCGCGGATGAAATATTTATTAAACCCCTTCTGACCGGTGATAATTTCCTCTACGCGAACGCGAGGCCCTTCTCCCGTTTGCGATGCACAAAATTTCTCGGACAAAAATACCCTTCGTGAATGCGGTTACCCTCAGGCGAAGCTCTGAAACCCTAACCTACGCGAACGCGACTACCCTTATGCGAACACGAAGTGCAACTGCCCTGGGACCTAATTCCTTATACGCAAACGCGGACCTTATCCCACGAATGCGAAGCACATACCTCTTTACCCTTCGCGAACATGTGATGCCTGACGCGAACGCGAAGGTCAGATTCCTGGCCTCCCACATTCCTTCTACACGATCACGTCCAGCCCCTTAAGAACGAGAAGGCCAATGCTTCTGCAACAACTAATGAACAATTTCTGCAACACTTCAACTTGGAAAATGGTCCGATTGACCACTAGAAACTCACCCGAGGCCCCCGGGACCTCAACCAAAAGCACTAACACATCCTATAACATCATTCAAACTTGTTCCAATCATTAAAACACCTCAAACAACACCAAAACTATCAAATTACATCGGATTCAGGCCTATGTCCTTCTAAAACTTCCGAAACACGCATTCGATCAAAAACCCAACCAAAATACCTCTGAATGACCTGAAAATTTGCACACACTTCCTAAATCACCTAACAAAGCTAATACAACTCTCGGAATTCCATTGCGACCCTCGGATCAAAATCTCACCTATCAACCGGAATTCGCCAAAATACTAACTTCGCCAATTCAAGCCTAATTCTACACCGGACCTCCAAAATCATTTCCGATCACACTCCTAAGTCACAAATCATCCCCCAAAGCTAACCGAATCATCGGAATCCACATATGAGCCTCCTAACATATAAGTCAACATCCGGTTGACTTTTCCAAAACAAGCCTTCCTTAAAGAGACCAAGTGTCTCATTTCCTTCTAAAATCAATCCAAATCAACTAGTTCACACAAGACACTTATAATGAAGCATAACGAAGCAGGAAATAGGGGAAACAGAGCGGTAACCCGTGAGACGACGGGTCGGATCATCACATCCTCCCCAACTTAAACAAATGCTCTTCCACGAGCGTACCCAGAGCTGTTATAAAAGCCCACCAATCGCTGAGTAACCTTACCATGCATATACCCGGGGGTGACCCAACGTCACCCTATCTCATATAGGTCCGATAACACATTTTTAAGTACAATTACGCAATCCAGTCCAACATATACATCATAGAACCACATTTCACCTTCCAAAATCATACACAAGATCAAGACCTCACATTTATATTCAGAATAAGGCCGAACCAGCTATAATAACTCATACCTGCAACCTCAGGTGAAATTATATGATATACCACATAACTCAAGCACATGCAACGATAACTTCCATTCACAGCAGCTGCCCACAACAACCAATTACCGATAGAAAAACCCCTTATTAGCTAAAGTCTCACACCAACACTTTCATGTACTGCCAACGATCAATGAAACACGCAATAAACCATAACTATTTCTCAGATCAACCATTCATGAAACCACTTCTCCTTTGGCAAATACTACATCAAATTTCTGAGTCGAAGCTCGATATTATCATTCCAACATACTGAAATCAAATCTGCTCGTACTCATTAAAGATCCCAACGATCTCATCTAATCAACACACTACTCTGGTGACATTACATATTAATACAGGACTAAGCCACAACTCGCACAATAAGCGTACCAATAAGCAACAGTCCAAACATACTCAATTCATGAAAATGACTCAAATGGAAGAGTTGTACTTCAAGCTCTCCAGTACCACCACAACACAAGACGGAGAACCTGTCTCCCATCATAGAGACAGAACACACGAATCTAACTCGCAATATCATACATCCGTATAACTTCGCCCCAATATGTGACCTCATCCACTACGAACCGCTTGGGCAATAACCCACCCCGTACATAATCCAAAGTCTTATATGATGCCACAAAGTGTTGATAGGCTATTGATTAAAATGCGATAAAAAAAGGAAGACGAACTCTGGAAGGAACTGCCTAACTCGCGCACTAATACGTGCTCTCCTTAGAAAGATAAGAAGCAAAGCATACAAAAATATCATATTGAAAACTATGCTCAATATCACACTATTGCGGCACGCAACCCGATCCAAATAACACATTCATGGCGGCGTGCCACCCGATCCACACATAACACTCACCTAAAGAGGTGTACATCGAGCTAAATTGCTCATTAATATAAAATACTGAATTTCGGTCACAAGCACACTAAGTGCATAATACCGTCCCTGAGGGGACATATCGCACTATAAGCTACCAAAACTCAAGCTCAACTGAGGTGCGATATACAATTTGAATCACGAGAGACATTTTGCTCATAAACATCATTTCTACGCGGATTCTCAACACATAAGAATTTTCTCAAACCGTCTCACAACTCACACGGCGCAGTGTATCACTGCATAAAATATCTAACAACGAAATAACACCCTGAATTCTTCTCCATAAGTAGCGCATCACTGAAATGAACCCGTTTGGCCTGACATAGAGCCCATATTCACATTTGAATCCATCCACCGATCTCGAGCCGATTTTGATCACACTGAACTAGGTTAATTACTTTTTAAAGGTCCCTAACAACTCATCTTCCGCTCGTAACACATAAGAACATCCATCAAAGTCGGAGAAATCATTTGTAGTCCACAACTCAATAGACTGAGTGCTCTCCGAGCATATTTTCTCAATTTAACGATTTTACCATAACCTTCATACTTGGTTAAAGTTTTCAATCAATCAAGTGACTAACTGCCATACTCACACAATCTTCCTGTGGGTCACCCTCCCACAACCTACCCTTACGAATAAATGGGTCGTACCTCCAAACCACCGACCACACTAACACTGAAAACCGATCAAGAATCATTAACCAGGGTGCAAAGCCTTTTCACAAGACACCGTTCTCGGTTGACGCTGAAGACAATACCGATTTACCTTAAACGTCGAGACTTCTTCCCTGCACATCCGAGCTCGTGACATCCTTGTTCATACCGAGTTGTTACCTCTATCTTCACTTCAAATTCCATACCACTCATTGCACCCAACATGCCAACATATGATAGAACATGCTCTTCATCACAGCTTCGGAACCATTATTAGCTTAACACTTCATTATATAAAATTTCCACTTAACTCACTTCAGGAGAACCATAGCAACACACAGGTGAATTCTCATAACCGTAGAATATGCAAATCTTTAAGTAGTGGTCCAACCCACCATGACCCTTTCGGGATCCGCCTACACGTAATAGGCCCATAACAATGGAATACTCTAGAATAACATCAATTAAGACGGACGACAGGCCTCACCCGTACCACCACAAATCACACGCGTAACTTGATCATGCTGAAGAAATTGATCTCTACCACTAATATGCCAACAGATATATGGCTAACCAATCCATCTTCTTTTGACTTACCCTGATTGCCCTAGGAATAATAGTAACTGCATTCAACATATAACATCATCCATCCGCACTCATCCCGAGTGACTTTGAATCGCGAGACAATGCTGTCTCACATCCCACAAACCATTTCGTACCTTCCAACTTCTACATCGCAAGTCAAAACATCATAGAACATTCTACGAATTCCAAACCATTATCTGCACCTTCCTGATAGTGCTACGTAGAAGCCCATAATTGATATAGAAAAACTACACATCTCGACGTCTCCCAATAGAGACTCAGTTCTAATCACATATACAAATTCAAGATACCCAATTTTCACATGTAGAATCTCGAACACATTAGTACCATTCTCGAGAGTCATTTACTCTGTTTAACTACATTTAGCCTAATCCAATGAACAGACCCCCCCCCCCTGGTGCCTCATTAGCACTCTGACACCGCAAGATATGACCTCATCACAATACAAGCAAGCATCTTCCTACTCTATGCACCGAGCACTCTTTACTAACAACAACTTAAGATATCCTATGATTCACACACACATACGAGGCACCGCATAACCTGTGAAAATAAAAATAAATTCCTTCACAACCATCCTCGACCCCAATCTCCATAAGCCATAACTGACTCACCAACGCGCCTCAAACTGGAACCAACATAGCACTTAGCCGTGCAATAAACTTAATCAATAGCAAACTCCCCAACTTGGCTCGAAGCCATAGATCAAAACGCACTCAATAAATCATACGCATGCACTCTATTGCTGACATAATATCATAGTGAGATTAACTCAAATCCCTTATAAGCTTGTGAGAACATAGATCAGTTAGAATTTAACTCTTCTGCAATTCTCACCTTCACCTTCGCAACAGATACACCCACTCTCTAAGCGACCAATTTAGATTTCATCACGTGTATTTCACTTGTGAGTGACATCTTCTAATAGACAACATATGGATCACACCACTTCAGATCACTCCGCAGGAGATAACCCACCTGCTTCGCCTCAATATAATATTTCTGTATACCTTCCATCGTCATACACATTACACAGTCATTTAGTTTTCCCGAGTCTGAACTCATACTGCAACATGAAAATTACTTCACTCCCAACTAGGAGTCTTGAGAAGATTCTTCACATGCCCATAACCCGTGGCTACACATCCAACCACAATGGAGATCATACACTTAATAGTTCATCTATCATCCAGCAGACCTTCCTCGTCACTTCCAAGTCATATGGATACCTCACGCACTACTAATATACTCACCACATAGCTACCCAACCGTTATTCCCTCTAATAGGGACAATACCGAATGTATAAGTTCAAAAACACTGCTCACGTAATCAACACCTTGGTGCTCAAGCCATAGGCAAAAATCCAGCCTCAAGTCCACCAGATTGGCCCAACAGCAACTCATAGAGATCACGCCTCACCCCTCGATCAAGGAATCACAAGCCATTAAGGCACATCTGATACTGAGCGCTCGTTCGAGCATACGAATACATGGAAGCAATTTGAAGAGTTATTGTTCAAGCTGAATCAAAGGACGCACGATAAGAATTCAAGAATATGAAGTTTTCCTAAAGGTTTGGCAGCCTCCCGAGGATAAGTACAGACGTCTCCGTACTGATCCACGAGACTTTAACGACCGGCTCATGACTCGCGTGACCAAGTAACCTAGGCTCTGATACCAACTTGTCATGACCTCAACCCCGGTTGTGATAGCACCCAACACACTACTAGGCAAGCCCAACCAATTAAATAACCTTAACCATTTTATCTATTTAATGAATTAATTAACACAGATAAATTACTAAGTCATAATATTGAAATCCTGAAATAGGGTTAAACATGCGGAAATCCCAAATATAAAAACCACTACACAACCCGAAGAATCCGGTATCACAAGTCTAAGCCTCTAATACATGAGTATCAACCTACTATATATCGTTCTTTAGAAATGCGAAAATAAAGTAAATAAGATAGAAGGAACATCAGGACTGCGAACGTCAAATGCAGCTACCTTGATAATCCCAGATATGATTCTAGGCAGAGAAGTCCTCACACAACCTCAGGTGTACCTGGATCTGCACGCAAGGTGCATAGAGTAATGCGAGTACTCCGACCCAGTGAGTAATAAACATAAATAAAGGTTGAGAGTAAGAAATCCTGAATAGGCATAAAGTAATTCTATAAATACAGCAACTTGAGCCCAGTAATTCTATAAATACAGCAACTTGAGCCCAGTAGTATAAAATCAGTACACCAATGAAAACAATTATGAAAATACCACAATAGATAAATAAGTAAATGAGAATCAAATATGCAATGCAACACATAGACCGGTACTCTCCAGTACCCGCTGCGGCGTGCATCCCGCTCCATTTATTTATTATCGACGGTGCTCACTGGGGGTGTGCAGACTCCGGGAGGGGCCCCTTACGGCCCAAGCACAATAATAAGTCATCTCGTGGCATCAACTAGTCCCTCAGCCTCATATAAATATCAATATCATAACGTTGCAGCGTGCAGCCCGATCCCATACTCAGTCCAAAATCACATAAGCCTCTCGGGTACAATAATATAGAAATATTCAGCCCAAACTTCATTTGGAAATATTAATTAAATTTCTAGTTTGATAAAAGGTGGTTGAGTTTGCAAAATAGAATTAAATACTAGGACTGAGTTCAACAATTTGAAAAATGGTAAGAAACCAGTAATAGCAATCCCTGAAGGATTCAATCAATTGGCATGAAGCCCAAATATAGCAATCAGCTCAATTATAATGATAATAAGTGAATTTCAGTCAATTACGCAGTATATTAATCTACCGGGACGGACCAAGTCACAATCCCCAACGGTGCTCTACCCCACCCTCGCTATCCGACGTACAAGTCACCTCAATATAGCATTACAATGTTCAAATTCTGAGGTTTCAAACCCTTAGAACATTATTTACATCTATTACTCACCTCAAACCGGCCAAAATCCTAGATGGCTATGCCCTTACCTCTCTAATCGACCTCCTCGTGCGCCGAATCTGATCAAAACCACAACGAATACATCACAATATGCCAATGGAACAATACCCAATTGAAAATAGCAAAAATCTCGAAATTAGCATAACCGGAGCCTCAGGCCCACTTCTTGAAACTAAGACATTCTTACACCAATGGGTTCCTTATCTCGCCACGAGTGTATACATATAAAGAACACCGAAATCGGAGTCCGAATGAACCCTCAAATCTCAATTTGAAATATTAAAACTCAAGCACTAGTTCTTCCCCTTTTTGCTAAGTTTCCATGGATTTCAAGGTCAATTTCACAATAAAATCATGTTTTTAGTTCATAGGGCTTACCTCCAATCAATCCCAGTCGAAATCCTCTTCAATTCCCATCCAAAAGCTCTCAAGGATGCTCAAAATGGTGAAAATAAAGCTTAGCTCGCGAATGAAATATTTATTAAAACCCTTCTAACCGGTGATAATTTCCTCTAAGCGAATGCGAGGCCCTTCTCGCGTTTGCGATGCACATCTGGGGCCGACCCACAGTACACTCTTAGTCGAAGAGAGAGGTCTGTTATGTAAGATGCGGATTGTGTGTTTTTAGGCATTTTTTGGTGTTTTTTTATATTTTAGGTGTAAATACTATTATATAGGGGTAGGGATTAGGTTAGGGGTATGGGACTTGGGATTACGGGTTAGGGAATTGGGCCAAAGACTAAAACAAATGGACTACAAAATTTATAAAGACGGGATAAACCAACCTAAAACTAAATCCTCATTCTAAAATTATGTACAATTATAATATAAAAATATAAAAATAATTTTAATTAATTGAACTAAACTATAAAATATAAAACTAATTTTTGTGTTTTCAAGATTATATAAAAATAAAGATAAGGTACTATTTTTGTATATTGTTTTATTTAAATTTACCAAAGATATGTAAACTAAAATATATATTTTTTGTAATTTTTATTTTTTGTGACGAAATAAAGTATAAGGTTCAAAACTAGCTAAAATATCGATATTAGCCCTAAATTAAATATTCTAATGCTAAAATATGTAAAATTTCGGGGAGGGTGAAAAATCACATGTCTACAGATATCGTCCACATACACCTCTATTTCTTTGTGTATCATATCATACAAGATGGTTGTCATGGCACTAATGTAAGTGGCCCCAGCATTCTTCAGACCGAATGGCATCATATTGTATTAGTTTACACCCCACCGTGTAATAAAATTTGTCTGCTATGTATCCTCTTCATCCATCCAAATCTGGTGATAACCCGCAAAGCAATCTACAAAGCATTGGAGCTCATGCTTGGTGCAGTTATCGATCAAGATATGTATATTTGGCAGTGGAAAATCGTCCTAGGGACTTGCTCTGTTTAAATCAGATAGTCAACACATACTCGAACCTTCCCGTCTTTCTTCAAAACTAGCACAATGTTAGCTAACCAGGTTGGATATTCGACCACCCTAAGAACTTTGTCTTTGATCTGCTTCGTAACTTCCTCCTTGATTTTCAGGCTCGTGTCTGGTTTGATCTTTCTGCGTTTTTGTTTGACTAGCGAAAACATATGATTAGTAGGAAACTTGTGAGCCACTATGGAAGTGCTCAAACCTTTCATGTCATCATATGAACCTGCGAAAATGTCCTTATATTCTTTTAGAAAACGAATGTACCCTTACTTCTCTGCTGGTGACACATGAATGCTAATGGTGGTCTCCTTGATGGTCTCGGCATCTCCCAAATTTACTTCTTCGGTCTCGTCCAGATTGGACTTAGGCTTATTCTCAAAATTTTCAACCTCTATGACAATTTCCTCGGGTATCTCGTCTTCCTCATCTGAATCACTATTCTCATGTTGCGTTCCCTCATTACATGTCACAGTAACCGATTCATCAAGAAAAGTAATAATAACACTGTAGGAGGAAAAAGTATAGAAATAGTAATGAATAATGATAAAGAACAAAAGGGTTTGATTAAAACTGAGAAAATTGTTCAGACAAAGTTTGGCTCGATGAATCGAGCATTTATTTTGAAACAAGTAAATCCTAAAACAAAATTACCAGAAGTCTTTAAATGCTTAGAACTGCTATAGAAGTAAATTTTGCCAAGCTACCCAGGGACTCGGTGGGCTTGGGATGTTGTGGCGGTCCAGTTTTTGAGAAAGGTTCCATTCTTCACGACCTGAATAGTGAGGCCTTCTTCCTCCTCCTCCTCCTCAATTATGGCACTCCAGTCCATGTCTTCATCCTCCAAGAACAAATCCCTCAACCCAGCTAGTGCTTCTTCTTCTGCAGTTCCCCATATTGTGTCAGCCTGGTGGAAAGCATGTTCCAAACGTGGCACTGGCTACTCAAGAGGGTAATATCGTCCACGCTATGGAGGTGACCAATTCATGTACTCTTTCCATGTGTACTGGTATCCTATCCCAAAAGTGGTACAATGATTTTTTAGCTATATTGGTTTGGTGATGCCTTGGAGGTTCTTTCCCAACCCTTTGCCGGGTTCATATCTAGACCATGCTAGTATGCTTTCTATTTTGTTATTCCACCACTTATCCTTATCGACGACATTGACCCGTCCAATGTGATGATATGTTTCACTTCCTAGCCTTTTTCTCTGTCCAATGGGTGGGATGGTTTGACTAGTGTAGATAGGGTTACTTCCATCTCCGTGAATGATGACCTCTAGGCGGTTCCATTCAAACTTCACGGCTTGATGAACTGTGGAAGGCACGACTCCAGCAGCATAAATCCATGGTCGGCCCAATGGAAGATTATACGAGGCTGGTATGTCGAGCACCTGAAACTCGACGTCGAACCAAGTTGGCCCCATCTGCAAGCAAAGGTTGATTTCCCTGATCGTGGCCCTCTAGGACCCATTAAAATACTTTACATTCATGCTTCCTACCCGTATTTCGTGGAAACCTTTGTCCAACCTCTTCAGAGTGTCGAACAGACAAATATTTAGGCTCGAACCTCTATCAACCCGGACCCTAGCAATGAACTTTCTTCAAATTGCACTGTGATATGCAATGCTCGATTGTGATTCAAATCCTCGGGCGGTAGCTCATCTTCATGGAAAATAATCTTATGGCTCTCCAAAATTTGCCCAACCATGTTGGCCATTTCTCCACTAGTGATATTATTAGGTACATAAGCCTCGCTTAGTACTTTCATCAAAGCATTCTTGTGTGCCTCTAAATTTTGAAATAGTGGTAGGATAGATATCTGAGCAGGGACTTTGTTCAGATGGTCAACAACAGAATATTCCTTTGCTTATACTTTCCTCTATAGGTCATTTGGCCCAATCTCAATGATATGCTGCCTAGTAATGGACTCCTTGCTTGGACCTCCTAAATGTTCAGGTGTATAGACTCTTCCAGTTCTAGTCATTACTTGTGCAACTTCAGATTCCTTTACCTTGCCTTTCCTTTTTTGCTGAGCCTCGACAATATAATCCCAGGGTATTATTTTTGAGTTAAATGGGGGTGTGATTGATATTGTCACAGTAGAAAGTGTGACCACTTCTACTTCAAATAGAGCGGAGGTGGCTGAGGGCAGAGCCACTTCCACCTCGAATAGAGCCGATACAGTTACCTCAACATCGATTGGTGCCTGAATCTGAATCACAATAGGAGTAAGTGTGATTGCCACTATAAAGTCATCGCCTTCTCGAATAAGCCCAATCGAACCCTCAGGGTCCCACTTTTTATTTGTCTCTATCACATGTACTCCCTCACCTCTATGATCGGGGAGGGGATTATTGCGGATATTAGGTATGACTTCCTTTACCTGTATGACCTTGTTGTCAATGAGTTCTGGATCTTATCCTTCAATGTTCGACACTTAGAAGTGGTGTGGACTTTCATACTGTAATGGTCCGCACAGGTTTTTGTTCGGATTAACCTATTGGGATGGATTTTCTAATGCCGCAACAGGAACAGGAGTGACGTAACCTGTGACTTTTAACCTTTCATACAGTTGGTTGATAGGCTCACCAATGGCAGTGTATAGTCTGGGTGGCTTGCGGTCAAAGTTGGGTCTCGATCTTAGATGATTTTGGCGAGCTGGTGGTGATTAGAAGTAGGATGGTTGTGAGTTTTAGGTGTGGTGAACAGAGGCTGGTTGGGAATATCTGCGATATGAAGGTTGATATGTAGGCGGTGATGCTTGATATATGGGTGGAGGTGTTTGATGTGTGGGTGGGGGTGATTGATATGAAGGTTTTTGATATGTGGGTGGATGTGTTTGATAGATAAATGGATATTTTGGGCCCTGAGCCACCATTACTGTTCCAACATCTTTCTTCTTCGATATGCCACCTGATTGTAGTGCCTTATTTGTGGCTTGAAGTGCCTCAAAGTTCGTTACCATCCCGCTCTTGATTCCTTCTTCAATTCTTTCTCCAAGATTGATTATATCAGAGAATTTGTGATTTTTGATAACCATCAACCTCTCATAATATTGGGGATCCTTCGCCCTGATGAAGAATTTATTCATCTGTTCTTCGTCTAAAGAGGGCCTAACCTTGGCCTCTTCCGACCTCCAACGAATAGCACACTCATGGAAATTCTCAGTAGGTTTCTTTCGAAGATTTTAAATGTTGAAAACAACCGATGCCTTCTCTGTGTTAAACCTGAAACGGTCCATGAAATCCAACGTCATGCTTACCCAATTGGACCATTTCTTCGGATTTTGGCTGATATACCAAGACAAAGCATCCCCAGTAAGGCTCCTCATAAAGAGCTTCATCCGAATATTTTCATCTTTCATGACCCCAACCAGCTTGTCACAATAGGTCCTTAGATGAACCATGGGATCACCTGTACCATCGAACATTTCGAACATGGGAGGTTTGTACCACTCTTGCAGTTCGACATCTGGCAGTATGCACAGATCTTCATAGTTCAAACCTTCTATTCCTCTGTCGCTCTCAATACCTTGAACTTTGCTTGTTAACTTCTTGAGTTCTTCAGCTATATTTTTAATGAGCAAGTTCTTCTCAGAGGATTTGGGTGTACAGGAGATTGGTTGGGTAGAATGAGGTATAATTTCCACATATATGGGGTTGCTTTGATGGGTGCCAGGAACTTGGGTATAATGATGGTCATTGGTGGAGTTTTGTGGATTAGGAATGGGTTGTGGTGTGTTTTGGGAAGTGTAGTAAGTGGTGGTTGGTGGGTACTGAATTGGTTGATGATTTTGTTGCGGTGGAATTGGTATTGGCAACGGATTGATATTTTGGGGTGGAGTTGCGTATTGATTTGGTGTAGTAGGATTTTGTGTCTGTTAGTTTTGTGTGTTCTGAGGAGGTGTCAGGTTCTTTGTGTTTTGTTGGTGGATATTGGGGAAATTGAGGGTGAGTGACAAGTTTGCGAAGTTGCGAACCTGCTCAAGTTCTCCTTGCAATTCCAGTATCTTTTGTTCTAGTCACAAGACTAAATCGTTTGGGGCCGGAGTACTGCGGCCATATGAGGTTTTTGCGTTCTCAATACTGCTTTCAGATAACACTTAAGTCGTCCATTTTTGTCTTTTCTTTGCCCTTTGTGTTGCTTAGAGGAGGAGGAGGTAGAGGGCCTCTAGATCTGGTGTGATACGCTGATGAGGCCAGCATGAGTGAACCAACCTAAAGGGATGGAAATAAATAAAAAATAAGCAAAAACAAAAAGGTAACAAGTCAGTGAGGATCCTGAAATGTTTGCAGTATTTAAACACATATTGCGGAAATGTAAATTTGCTTCTTAATTTGGCAACCTCATTGTGCCACATATAAGCCTAGCGACAAATAGATTTGGAGAACTTTAAATGCCAATAAATGCTTCATTGCATGATATAAAATAGACGAATCCCAAAATGACACTAAGATAAAAATAAGTCACTACAGGAATTTGGCTTTATTACATTTTAGGAAAAAGAGCAAATGAATCTAGCCTATTTGGTCCCAGAAGGACCTTCTCCAGATTCGATATTTCGAACTCTATCATATAGGTCCCCCAGTTCACGCAGCCCCAGCAGCAAGTAGGATCGGGCCAAATATCCTCCTTCAACTCCTTCAACGTTCTGGCAATTTTCAATCCTCTTTATTACTTTGCCTTCCAGCTCTACTATTCCTCGCTCCATATATTCCAGTTTACTGTTGGAAGTGATTTCCATCTCTTTCCACTCCTTGATCAACCTCACATTCCTCTTATGTATTTCCTAGTCCTCATTCTCAGAGTCATGGACCCTCTTACGCAGCTTGTTGTATTTGGCTTAAGCTTCAGCGTCCTCATCTATAATTCTGTTCCCTCGACCGGTCCCTGGTGTCACCATTCCTTTCAGATTGTCCTCTAACTATGCCGGGTAGAGAGGGTCGCACCCTGTATGTTACCTGTCTGGTTCAACAGAGTTCTTTTCCATAATGATTTTGCAGTGCCACATGTGCTGAGCTTGGCACTTGTAAGGGACGTCGTCATCTTAAAAGTCTGCCCTGAAATGACTCATCTTGACAGCCCCTAGTACAACATGTTTTCTGCCTACTTGCCTCATGACTCGCATAGGGACATATGGGTATATCCCTCTTAACCAAATCAACACTAAGTGCGGAGCATCCTTGGACTTGATAATAAATTCGTCTGTTGGGAACCATTCAAACATCCACTGCACTGTTCCTCGGTCCGGTTGTCGAAGAACTCCACCCATTCGTTGGCCCTTTCCAGCTGAGCAAATCTGTCTGGAATGTAAGTCATCTGCTTAGGGTGATGGAAGGAAATATGGTCGTTCCAAACCCTTTGCGGAAATTCTTGGTGATAGCAACCCTTTTTGAAATGCTCCAGCAACCATAACTGCAGCAACAAATTACAACCCTCGAAATGCTTGACCCCTCTTTGACAGCACTCCACAGCCCTATAGATGTTAGCTATTATTATGGGGACTATGGTATATGTCTGTTCATTAATCCCTTCCATCAAAGTCTTGGCGACCATGGCCAACCTAGTGTGGGTTCTTCCCTTTTTCATTGGGAACATTAGTAGGCCTAGGAAGCATACAATGAATACAAACACCCCGCGGTGGATGTGAGCTAGAGAAGCGAGAGAGATCTCATCATGGTAAATACAGAAGGACTTGATATGGCCATACCTCTCGTACAGGTATTCGAAAGGTATGTAAGATTGTTTTAAGCATACTAGGTCGACGTTCTTCTTAAGCCCATCTTCTTTAAAAATCCTCTGCCAGTACGATTTTCTGGTACCAATAGCCCGGGACTGTCCCAAGTCAATCCCGTAAGAACTCCAATTTCCTCTAGAAGCGGTGTCATTTTTATGTCCCCGAAATGAAACACAGCCCTTTCACTATCCTAGAATAAAGTGGCAGCTTAAATTAATTTGTTGTTTGGCTCAATATCTAGCAAGGAGGGAAGGTTACCCAGGTACTTTCTCACATGTTTCTTGTCACTTGAGGAAAGGTCCTCCCACCAATCTAGAAACAATTGTGGGATATTGCTAACCATACCGAATCTAGGGACCTCATGCCTTATTTTTTACAAAACAAAAGGTTTAGACCTTATCCTCACCAGACTCGATTATTTATACATCTATGATCAACACATCGGCATTCAGTTCTCCAAATTAATACACAGAACGTGGTTGTGTCCGTTGGGATTATGGAAAACCCGATGGACTTTGGATAAGGCTTATCTTAAAGGATCATTATGTGGACAACATAACTGATCTAACTAGGTTTCACCATGATGCATGCACAACTTTTACCAGAGTAAGGTTTCTATGGGGTTTTAGACTGGTACCCTCAAGCGGACAACTCGAGAAGGAAGGCACAGAAACGTTGACTGCACTGCTGATTGACTGGTTTTACCGCAAATAAGCCTTTTTGAATTAAAAGGGTAGTAAATGGGAAGAGGACAACCACTCATTAAAGCGTTGCTATATGATTTGATACGCACGAGTGGAATATGATGCGGAGCATGATTTATGCAGTAATTAATAACATGTATTCATATATTTGCACACATGGAAAAATAAATAAATCATTTAAATAATCGAATGATAGTTAGAGGAAAAGAAAACAAAGAGACAAATCAGTTTCTGGAATAAAGAACCACAAATGCTTAAAGGAAAACAGTGGTTAAATCCAAATAATAGAAAGGGGTACGGGATAAAGCATGTTTGGACTAATTTGTAAAAAGATAAGTTTGTTATGGTAAGAGCCTAAAGGTATCCCCAACAGAGTCGCCATGCTGTCGCACCCCCTTTTTTCCCTCCACGGAGAGAGAGATAAGTCCAGGTTTCGACATTCATGGGTAATAAACACTTCCTTTTGGGAATTGGGTATTTGAAGAGTCGCCACCTACCGGGTTATACTGCGTTAGGGAACCTAGAGTGATTAACTCTTGGATTGGTTTGCATTACCAGAGATTAGGGTAAGGGCTCGAAATAGCCTAGAGGAGAAGGTGTTAGGCACCCTTCTTGGTCCACAACTATGGGTCCCAGTCGGACTTATATTTACGAATTAGTACAAAAAATAAATACTTGAAATAAATAATTACAAATAAAGCACATTTGTATAACCCAAATAATAAGATAAGGATTTGGAAAAGTTGTATAAAACAAAGTTTTAAACAAAGGAATTTTGGAAAAAGGGAGGAGTCCTAGGTTGGTTAGCGAATAGGATCATCCCACACAATGTTCGGTAAACACTCCTCAATGAGGGGCTACAAGTGACATTAGCGCGTAGTCATCATATCCCATATCTACCCTTCCCAGCCCTTTAGTGGTCATTTAAGCGAGTGTTGGTCAGTGATTTCTATTGCGTGATGTTACCCGTCCCTTCTTAATGGTCCTGGAGGACTGTTTAGGACCTCTACCTATAGGTAGGTCTGTCTAAATAGGTTGTTCTAGACAGACCTCTACGATTTTAAAAGTGAAAATACTAAGGCGACATGCAAGAACAATTAGGACATTAGCACATAAAGGAGAGCAATTAGAGGTTCAAGTTTACCACCTCAAACAATACACATAAGCAGCACAACTCAAGCACAAATAAAGGCCTTTTGTTAAATAGTATCCCGAGGCATGATGTCTAAGTGAATATCAAGACACAAAAGACATGCAGTTTATTTTTATAAATCCAGAAGTAATGACCCTATCAGTTGCCTACTGGCTTTTTTAAAGCATGTTTTAAAAAATTTAGAACGACATTAAGCAACAAAAACAGTTTCAGAGTTGTAAGATTTGAAAACGTCCTATAGGTTTGCCTATACGCGGAATGCTGATGACTACGTTTTATATAGTGAAACAAGGCAGGTTTTTAAAACAAACTCTTTATTAACTATAGTCATGCTATCTATTGGTAGATTAAGATAGTTTTTTGAAATAACTTGATTCAGAGAAAATAAAACATTAATTAAACTATTTTCTAAGTGAACTGGTTTAGATCTAAAGGTAGAATTTCTGTAGTTGTTTAAAACGGATTTTAGAAACTTGCGGGCAAGATGACAAATGAAAAATGCATGTAACACTTGCTATAATAGAAGTTGAATTGGATTATATCCTATAGGCATGGCATCTAATTGTGAGGTTGATTTTGAGATCTATAAACATGGTTTTCTATTATCAAAACCACATGAGATCTATAGGCATATTTTCTAACATGGTAAGACAAACACAACAAGATATGAAGGTCATATAGGCATGGTTTCTACAGATAAAGTTGATTTTTAAGACCTATAAACATGATTTCTATTATTGAAACCACTTGAGACATATAGGCATGATTTCTAACATGGTAAGGCAAACATAGCAAAAATGTAAAGTCCTATAGGCATGGTTTCTAACCATATTACCCCACAAACGTGTAACTACCAACCGTTTTTCACTAGTTACCCCAATATTCGTTTACAAATTATTACAGATCATATAAATGAATTACATAAGTAGATAAGAAAAATAAAAAGCTATTCTATAGGGAGCCTACAAATAGGCCCAGCTTTATAAAGCCTCCAACAGTCTCAAATGCCCAAATTCCATAGACAGTGCCATTGTCTAGGTGTATCAAAGTTCCCTAAGCATCACCGGCAGTGCTTACACCTAGATTTGATAACCTAATTGAGTAAGTGCAGTGTGGAAGGACCAACCTCAGTGTGCCAGAGTTCAGATGGTTCTTAAGATGATCCCAAGGTAGTGCACATACTGGAGGGGGAGACATCCTAGTGACTTAAGAATAGAGTGAGTGCTTAACATAGTTTAAAAGGGTTTTAGTAGGAAAACAATGTTAAAAGAGAGGTTTGTTTGCAATGGTTTTGTAAAACACATAGGGAATTACTGAATAATACAATTTTAAAAGGGGTAAGTGATCAACAATCAACCAAACCAAATACAAAACTAGAAGATTTTTATCAGCACATCAATTCATAAAGTTTGACAAATGCACACATCCATCTAGGGTTAATGGGGATTTGGGGCAAGCATAGGGAACATAGTAAACATAGATACACATAGGTATAGAACCATACGGGCCCTTAAAAGGGGGTCAGGGCTCTTTTACAGTATAGCATGAACTGTAGAGTTAATACAGATTCAAGAAGCTTAGAGTAGCCAATTACTTTACACAGGAAGGGGGTATGCCAGGGATTAGGGAAACATAGACACATTAAGACATACTAGAAGGGGATCCTAAAGGGTATATAGCATGCAGTAAGAAGACAATGAAGTAGACATGCTAATTGCAGGATGAAAAAAAAAACCATAGTCAGAAACATGACAAATTGAAATAATAGGAGAAACATATTGTTTTTGCGACTTGATATAAAACCAAAGCATACCAGTATAGAGACAGTAAACACAAGGTGAAGAGCAGGAGAGCATAATAATTAGCCTTCGCTTACACAGACCCTAACGAAGAAAATCTAGAAAATTTAGGCTTTTAACATAGGCAAGTTGAAGAGATAATAAACTTACAGAATCAGTCGAAATATGCAAGAAATAGAAGTTTAAACGTAAAGAATCAGTTTAAACAAAGTTTTAAAAGGAGTTTCGAAAACCCTAATTTTAGAAAAAGACGAAAACACTTGAAATTACATGGTTCTTGTAAAGAGTTCCAAGGACATTGTAAAACATCAAAGAAACAAACTCAAATCATTTTTCAATTGTACAATCCAGGAGATGTAGGTAGAAATTAGGTTTTCGAAAGAAATCTATATAGAGACGAAAGAAACTATCTAGAATCCTATGGATTGTGACAAATATAGCGTGAGTTTTCTCGAAATCACACCGGAGTAGCCAAGAACAGATAAGTGACGAACCCTAGGTTCAAATCGATGTGGCCTTGGGCCCTTGAAGACCTTAGAGAAGGCATGAATAGCATTATAGGAGCCATTGGAGGCTTAGGAGTTGATGGGAGATCAGTGGAGAAGACCGGAGAAAGAAAGGTCGGTGGTTGAAGGGGCTAGGGTTATTGTTGTTTGCTGCCATTTTTTACCTGAAGTTGTGACACACAAAATTTAGTAATGTAGAAGGAAAGAAGAACAATACACAAACTGTTTAAATATATAGCCAAAGCTGTTAGGACCCAGGCAACGACGCCAAAAAGTGATCGAGGCCAACCTTGCACAACTACAAAGTAGCAAGAGTGGTCGAAGCAGATTTTACCCGAGAAGGTTGGGATCGATTTTCACATGGAGCTAGAGATGGGAATTAAGTTTCTATCTAAATTGGTGTTGCATAATTGTTCCTAATTGCGCTTCTAAACATAGTTGGTTTTGATATTACATCTAAATTTGTAGTACTAAGATGCTAAATTAAGCTAAGTTAAGATAAGGGTAAACTATTGAAGGTTGTCTAAATAGTTAAAAGGCAGTAGGGAAGTGACTTTATCCTAGGTGGATTCTTTACGGGTTCTCGAGTCTAAGGCTAGGTTATCATATTTGGGGATTACGATATAACCATTGCATGATACTTCTCACTCTATACCTCTCGGTAGTTTGAGTGATTTTTCTCTAATTGACTTTCTCAAGACCAATTGGGTATGATAATTTGTGCAAGTAATTGAGGTTCAAGTTGGGTATTACTATCTCTAGGTTTAACCCTTTAATTGAGGCTATCAATCTCTTGAATACGCCCCAAGTCCTTGTTGGACTAATTTTCCTAGACTTAGGCTTTCTTTCTCAAGAAGAGCCCAAGTCAAATAGGGATAAATTAGTGTTTGCGACCCCTAATTCAACATTTAAACCATAAATTAGTCCAAATATCAAATACACATAGGCATTCCCCATCAATTACCCACATTAGGGTTGAGCCACAACCCTAGCTGATGGGTCTAGCTACTCATGATTATAGATGAAGAAAAACCCATAATATTTAATTACTAACTAAAACTTGAATATTCAATGATAAAACTATTGTAAAATTACTCAAAATGGTAAAAGGACAATGTTCAGCTCTGCTTAAAATTACAAATGATGACCTAAAAATGGGAAAAGAAATTATTTATACTAGGCCAAATTTTCTGGAAAAAAATACCCCTGCGGGGTAGTACGGACCGCACAAAATCGAGTGCGGCCATACTGAGGCTCCTTGGCTTAAACTTCTATTCTCTGAACTTGGCCACTGCGGGCCGCACAAAATGCTCCGCGACCGCACAGAATGGAGTGCGGACGCATTGGTCCTGTTGCACTGTGCTTGGTCTTGTTCTTGGTACTTGTGCATGTTTCACTCCTTTTTGAGCTGGTTTTGACGAATTGTCACCTTGTTGGCCAAACCCTGTAATCAAGTACAACATGTAAGCCTTTGGTACTATTTTGTACATATTTCTAATCAAAACTCAAGTAAGAAGGGGTGTAAAATGCATCATAATCCCTAGTTAGCAACTCCCCCAAACTTAAGCTTTTACTTTTCCTCAAGCAAATAAAACAGGACCCACCCCTTAAGAGTAAATCCAATAAAATTCAACTAACCTAAAGTGACCTCATCCAGCATCAATTAGTGCTAACAATTTCCATCAATTCAAATGAATCATTAACAACATTCACTCTTTTAAGCACCATGGATTTAGTGCGACACAAGAGCATCAAGAGTTTATTCAACACATCAAAGAAACTTTTTCTATTACTTTGGTCATTGTGGAACCCAAACTCACACTACCTTAACTCTCCCTAAGCAAACCTCACCTTTAGCATTGTATCACTCACAACGAGGTTACTAGAAATACACTCATTTCTCTCAAAGAAAAGTCAGAAGTCCGGCTCTAAGTACCATATGCTCGCCCCTTATGTGAGTAACCACTAATGTATGCTTCATTCAACTTGAGATCATATAGGGCTTTTGTGAAGACATAGTGAAGGCTTTTGGTTCAGGGGAGGAAAGGTTTGGTCTAAGTAGGTTCCATCCTCCCTTTAGCACTTCTTTTGCTTCATTTTGGCAAACATTCACTTGAATTTTTAAGTGATTTCACTTCTTTCTAAGGGGTTAGAGAGACACACTGTCACTCTTTCTTGTTCATTTCAGATCTTTTTCTCCTTTCTCAACTTTCCACACCTTTCATTCTTTATTATTATTGAATCCCTTCATTCTTTCCTACGTTGAACATTCGTTTTATCTTTTTTTTCATTGCTTTTCCTTTTCTTCATTTTGTACCTTTCACCACTTTGTTTCATTCCTCGCCTCTCCCCCCAAAATTATACTTTTGCCTTGTGCTAAGGAAATATCGGGTGCTAAGAGAGGGTATTTTTAGAACGGGCAAAGCTTGTATCGTATTTTTTTGAAAGAACAAAAGGTCTCTAGCCCAAAAGGGTTGACTAGGGATGTTATCATTGGTAAGCTATAGAAGTGTTCAATATATTATTCGGATCAAGGGGAGCCTATAATCACACCTCTAGTCAAATTACACTTAGGATTTCGCCTAGACAAATATTCAGGGCAAGTTCTAGACTAATGGCTCTGGACATGGACTTACAAGTCAAATTCTCACCACACAAGCTATGGGATTGCTAAAGACACAGAGTCGGGGGACCACAACAACCTTAGCTAAGATTTGAGAAACAAAATGGTCCCAAAAAAACCACTTGATGATTATCAGCCAGCACAAGAGTCTCAAGGTCACAACTATCACCATCCTATACACAACGATTTCTTTTTGACCATAGGATCAAAGGAAAATGAGTTAGGCCCAAGTGAATCTTTGCTTGAGGCACCCTTAGCAAATAACTACTAAAAAATAAAAAGAAAATAGACTCAAACCCTTAAGAAGGTTGTCATTCCATCCATCATCGGGAAGAGCCACCCGATTCACACAAATCCACCTTTGGAAAGAACCGTGGCATCAAGAAAATCAAAGGCTTATTACAAAAACTCAAAGAAAGAAGTTACAAACATAAAATAGGAAGCTAAGAAAAGGAAAAATGCGGAAAGTAAAATGGATATGTAGAAAAAGCGATTTAATTGAATATACAATCGGAAAAATGAATTTATACATAAGAATGTAACTTTATATACAGACCCAAAGTAAAAAGTACTAAAAGTGCAATGAAACGATAAAATTATATACATACCAAAGATAAAAAGAAAGAAAGCATAAAATATTGTCATATATACAGTCATCCAAATATCCAAATAGGGCTACCCCATCAAATGAAAGCTGGCATTGTCCTTAATGCCAACTAACCAAAATAAGCACAAAATAAAGAGGAGAGGAAAAAGAAACTCCCTATGGGCCCTCCGTCTGCATAGGATGCTGAGTCTGATCCTTGGGTCCTCTATCTGCTCAGAAACCTGTGACAGGCTCCCTACGATCTGTGGCTCCACTGAGACCTGGTCCTGGACCTAGACTGAGTTATGGATGGCTGGAGGAACCTCCCTGCAGGTTCTCCAACTGTATGACTGCATCATCAGAATGGGGAATTACCCTCTTCCTTTTGGAAGGCCTCTTTGTCTTCTGCTCTAGCTGGGGTTGGGCTGATGGCGCCTGGCCATGCAACAATAGGTCTAGACGCAAGTGATCCACCTTCAACCGATCTACCTCTACCCTTAGCTCCTTCACTGACTCATTTGAAGCTCGAGTCTTTCTCATTTTCTTTGCCTCCCTAGAAAGCTCCTTTAGTGCATTTCCATGTGATTCAACAGCGTCCATAATGAATTTCTGGTTCTCTAGGAGCTTCTTCTGGTTGTCCAGAAGCTCCTTGAGAATATCCACAATGGACTGTAGGACATGTGGAGAAGGAGATACTGACTGGGCTGCCACCATAGTAGATAGTACAAACAGCTTAGAAGTAACTAACTGCATCAAGTTGTTGATACTAGCGAGGGCCTGACTCAGGCGGTAGGTAGTCAAGGGGTATGTAGTGGATGAGGGAATCTCTGGAGCTGCGAAAGTAGAGAGTCCTGGAGCCATGTCTATTGTGGTGGGAGGAGGCTGAGTAGGAGCTACTAGTACTACTACTAGCTCTTCAGACTGGCCAGTTGAAGTAGTGGCTTTGCCCTTATAGTGCTTGCCTTTAGGGTTGTCATCACCCTGCAGGCTATACCAGGAGAACGATGCCTTTGCTTTCACTTTCATATCAAATTTCCCCATCTCCACATCTAAGTCCTCAAGGTACATGGTCAGGAAGTTGGGGAAGGGATAAGATCTGTCACCTTCATTCACCACCCGTGTAATTACCCAGGACATGACATCCCCGACGTTAATCGGGTACCCTGCCATAATCGATGCCACCAATATAGCTCAGTCAATAGGGAGTAAGTTTTCGTGAATGGTGGGGTATAGCCTGTTAAACACAAATATTTCCCACCCTTTAGCTTCAAAGTTTAATGTTCGCCTCAAAATCTTCACTCCCACGGTCAACAAATCTGGGTTGGTACCTGGGATTGCCAAGTACTCTGCCAACCAAGGACCAGCAGCCTCATCTGATGCCATCTTCTCCAAATACAATGACTCATCCTCCTCCAGGAAGCCTAGGTAATCATTTATTGTCTTGCCATCAAATTTCACCTTCAAGTTCCGCACTTTGGTTATTATGGTGCCCTTTTTTATGTGGGCAACATTTATGTAGAAATCCTTCACCAAGTGCTCATTGGCATCCTCTATGTTACCTATGAAATACTCCCAACCAGCTCTCGATCTGAACTACCTTAGCACATTGGGGTTGTGAGGCTCGAGGTCATGTATAATGAACTTCCGCTCGGGTATCAACTTCTTCTCGGGCTACCATTCTCTGAATTTGTGGTAGGCTACCTCATTGACAAATCTATCCTGCCATGCCTCCAGGTTCCTAGTTCTGTCTACTCTTTCCACTTGGGGCGCACCCCCTTCTACTTCTTTCTCTTCTTCTGCTACAGGACCCTCTCCGGATAGTGAAGTTGTAGGAGAGGTGGAATATTCATTGCCACTACCTACAAATGAGCCCTCAGGTGACTCAGAAGATATACGCACTGATGTTTGGGCAATGGGAGAGACTGGAGGTGTATTGGCCAGTCAGGAACATACTCCGGCACGGAGTCTGATGATGCCTCCTGGGAAGGTGCATACTCACTCCTCGATTGGTCAAGGGCTCTGTCAGTATCCTTTATGAGCATCCTGGTGTTTTTTATGTTAGTCGGACTTGCAGGGTCAATTTGATCATACCCTTTCCTCTACCTCGGGAGGACTCTCCTCTTCCTGACTGTTTATCACCTTTGCCTCGTGATTTCACCATTGTCTGCAATTAACATTCAGTTGAGACTTGTTAGTATTAATGGAATAAATTAATTTCAGAATTGCAGAAAAATTATAGCAGACAGTCAAAAGTTGCATAATGTAGACCGCACAAAATAAGGTGCGACCGCAAAGAGGCTACCGCGAACCGCACAAAATCCATTGCGGTCTGCACATTGGTGGGGTTCAGACTACCCACTCTCTGAATCTACACACCGAAGACCGCAGACCACACAAAATTCATTGATGTCCGCATTGAGGCACCGCAGAGCGCACAAAATCCATTTTTGTTGCGGTCCTCAAGTGTCAGCTTTTAGAACTTATTCCACTGCGGTCCACACAAAATAGTATTGCAGACCGCACAGAGGCACCACGGGCCGAAAAAAATCTACCGCGGTCCGTTGTAAGTTCCCAGTAGTAACACCAACCTAGGGTTCAAGTTTATCACATTTTTAGTCCAAATTTTCACATATAAATGATTCACTAGGTGTTGCATCAATGTTTTAATTAATTATTCCTAGTTAAAACAGTATTAACTAACAGGTGCTACCAAATTAAAAGAAAAACGTGAAGAAAAAGAGAAAATGAAATTTAAAAGAAAAAAGCAAAATTAAATAACTACTAAGGAATTAGAATCACCAGAAATGAGATGTATTGATGACTAATCGAGACTAAACAGTTGAATTTGTTCAACTTAGGGCGATGAACAGTAATTTTTAGGCTTCTGAGCGTAAAAAAATCGAAAATTTCAAAAGGAGTGCCTCAGTTCCTATTTATAGAAAAAGGTCTTGGGCCCCATGTCACCTACCCACCGCGAACCGCACAAAATGGCACCGCGGTCCGCGGAGCTCAAAACCATGAAGCACTAGGAAATTGGCCACTATGGACCGCAAAAAATCCAGTGCGGCCGCAGTGCTCTACCGCGGACCGCACAAAATGCAATGCAGCTGCGGTGGAAAACTTCAGAGACTTCCTCCCTTTAGACATATCGTGTTGCGGTTCGTATTGATTTCTTGCCCCCGCACAATGGCCTTTTTGGTAGCACAAAATGAAGTGTGGTCTGTATTGCAAACTTCAGAGAGTGTTCATTTTTTCAACTGGGTCCTACACTACATCAACACAATCCTACAGCATCTCACAACCAGTCAATCAAAAAATAAATCCTATACTACAAAGAAAAACAAAGAAAAATGAAAAGAAAGACACATGGTTTGCCTCCCAAGAAGCACCTGATTTAACGTCGTGGTACGACGCTGGTTACCATCAAATCACTTTAGATGAAGAAGTGCTACCATGTGGCTGTCATCAATTTTGCCCAGGTAGTGCTTGACCCTGCGCCCATTAACTCTGAAAACCTTCCCACTTTTGTTCTTCAATTCAAGTGCATCAAACGTAGCCACAAACACCACTTCAAAAGGTCCACTCTGTTTTGACGTAAGCTTTCCCAGAAACAGACATGACTGAGTTGAATAAGAGAACCAAATCACCCACTTTGAACTCCTTGCCATGAGCATATTTATCATGAAGGTACTTCATATTATCCTTGTACAAGGATGATCTGGAGTAGGCATGGAATCAGAATTCATCAAGTTCATTAAGCTGCTCCATACGAAGATTTGCTGCCATATCTCATTCAAGATTCAACTTCTTTAAGGCTCACATGGCCTTGTGCTCTAACTCGATCAGTAGATGGCAAGCTTTCCCAAACACCAACCGGTGCGGAGACATACCAATCGAAATCTTGTAAGCAGTCCTATAAGCCCATAGAGCATCATCCAACTTCTTTGACCAATAAGTCCTATTTTCATTGACCGTCTTTGACAATATACTCTTGATTTCCCTGTTTGAGACTTCAACTTGGCCACTCACCTGAGGGTGATAAGGAGTAGAAACTTTGTGATTGACACCATACATTGCAAGCAAAGTGTCAAAAGCTTTATTACAAAAATGAGACTCCCCATCACTTATGATTGCACGAGGAGTTCCAAACCTTGTAAAAATGCTCTTCTTGAGAAATACAACAACACTCCGGGCCTCATTTTTGGGTAAAGCCACAGTTCCACCCACTTTGAAACATAGTCAACTGCCATAAGAATGTATGTGATCCCACACGAGCTCACAAATATGCCCACAAAATCAATGTCGTATACATCAAAAATATCAACTTCAAGAATGGTATTGAGAGGCATCTCATCTTTCTTTAATTCCACCCGCTCTTTGACATTCGTCACACCTCTTCACAAGTTCACTTGCATCTTTGCACAAAGTTGGCCAATAAAGCCCACAACTAAGAACTTTTGAAGTCATCCTCGCCCCGCCATGATGGCCACCATAGGTAGAGGAATGACAAGCCTCTAAGATACTCAATTGCTCCTCCTCCGAGACACACCTTTGAATCACACCATCTGTGCAAATCTTCAATAAGTACGGCTCATCCCAATAGAAATCCAAACTATCCTATTTGAGATTCTTCCTTTGGTTAGAAGAGATCTCACATGGGCTTATTCTAGTCACAAGGAAATTAGCAATGTCTGCAAACCATGGCATACCATTCACCAAGACCGAAAGGAGTTGTTCGTCGGGAAATGAATCATTAACCTCAAGGCCATCACGAGGCCTCCCCTTCTCCTCCAAGTGGGACAAGTGGTACACTACTTGGTTTTCACTACCCTTCCAGTCCAAAATCTCCAAATTAAATTCTTGAAGTAACATAACCCATAGCATCAGTCTAGCTTTGGAATCCTTCTTCGTCATCAAGTACCAGAGTGCAGCATGATCGGTATGGACTATGACCTTGGCACCTTAAGATAAGGCCAAAATTTCTCCATTGAGAACACAATAGCCAAAAGCTCTTTATCAGTCACCGTGTAGTTCACTTTAGCATTATTCATTGTCTTGCTTGCATAGTACACTGGATGAAACATTTTGTTCACTCTTTGACCCAAAACTGCCCCAACCGCAACATCGCTCGCATCACGCATGAGCTCAAAGGGCAAGCTCTAATTAGGCGCGATAATGATAGGAGTGGTGGTGAACTTGTGTTTGAGAAGTTCAAAGGAGTGCATACATCTCTCATTGAACACAAACTTGGCATCTTTTTTCAATAACTTGCATAAAGGGTTCACTACCTTCGAAAAGTCTATGATAAATCTCCGGTAGAACCCCGCATGACCAAGAAAACTTCGAACTCCCTTGACAGAGGTAGGGAAGGGGGCCTCGAAATCACATCAATTTTTGCTTTGTCCACCTCTATCTCATGTTTTGAAATTTTATGCCCAAGAACTTTGCCCTCTTCCACCATGAAGTGGCATTTCTCCCAATTAAGAACAAGATTGGTTTCTTCGCAACGGGCCAACACTCTATCCAGATTTTTCAAACATTCATCAAATAATTCACCCACAATACTAAAGTCGTCCATGAATACCTCCAAAATATCTTCAACCATATCGGTGAAAATGGTCATCATACACTGCCAAAATGTAGCCGGTGCATTGCACAACCCAAAAGGCATCCTCGAAAAGGCAAAAGTGTCATATGGACAAGTGAATGTGGTCTTCTCCTGATCTTTCAGAGCAATCAAGATTTGGTTGAATCCAGAATACCCATCCAAGAAACAGTAGAAGGTACGCCCAGCAAGTTGATCTAACATCTGATCAAGAAAAGTCAATGGAAAGTGATCCTTGCGGGTCACTTTATTCAACTTGTGGTAGTCCATGCATACCCTCCAACCGGTGATGGTCCTGGTAAGAATCGACTCATTTTGTGAATTTGCAACCATGGTCATGCCACCCTTATTTGGTACAAATTGAACAGTCTAAGAGCTATCAGAGATGGGGTACATAACCCCGACATCCAACCACTTGATCACCTAATTTTTCACAATTTCTTGGATTGCCTCGTTCAACCTCCTTTGATGTTCCAAGGAAGGCTTTACATCATCTTCCAGAATATTCTTATGCATACAAAATGCGGGACGTATCCCCCAAATATCAGTTAAAGTCCATCCAATTGCCTTCTTCTGCTTTTGAAGCACCGCCAATGTGGCATCAACCTACATATTAGTAAGACAAGAGGAAAGTATAACTGGCAAAGTTGAACTAGGGCCTAAGAACTCATACCTAAGGCGTGGAGGCAACAACTTCAACTCCAACATCGGACATTCCTCGATTGAAGGCTTTATTGGAGGAGTCTTTCTATTTTCAAGATCCAAAGAGAGTTTCCTAGGCTCATAAGAATAAGAGCCCATTACATGTAAAGCATTCACGCATTACACTCGGCCCTCATCACCATTGACATCAAGATTCAACAATATGGCCTCTAGAGGGTCCTCCACATTGATCAATGCACTAGTATCATCAACTATCATTGTCGTAACAAGGTCCACAAAAGAGCACACCTTAGAACTGTTGGGCTGCTTCATTGACTTGCACACATGAAAGACCACTTTCTCATCACCCACCCGGAAGGTGAGTTCCCCTGCTTCCACATCAACTAAGGCCTTCCCCATAGCAAGGAAAAGTCTCCCCAATATGATCGGAACTTCATAATCTACCTCACAATCCAAGATTACAAAATCAGCTGGCAAGATAAATTTGTCAACCCAGACAAGAACATCATCAATAATACCCAATGGTCTCTTCATAGTTGTATCCGCCATTTGCAATCTCATGGAAGTCGGCCTCGGTTGCTCAATAACCAAAGTCTTGAAAACTGAGTAGGGCATCAAGTTGATACTTGCCCGTAAATCACATAGAGCCTTAGCAAAGTCTGCACTCCCAATGGTGCAAGGAATGGTGAAAGCACCGGGATCTTCTAGCTTCGGGGCCATTGAGTGCACAATTGCACTAACATAGTGTATCATCTTGATAGTTTCTCAATCCATGGATCTTTTCTTTGTCACCAAGTCCTTTATGAATTTATCATATCCCGTCATTTGTTCGAGAGCCTCCACCAAAGGCACATTAATGGATAAGCTATTCATCATGTCAATAAACTTTTTAAACTGATTCTCATTTTTCTGTTTCGCAAGCCTTTGAGGATAAGGTGGAGGTGGCCTTAGCAAAGGAGCTTTGGCTTTAAGCACAACCAGCTCTGACATGTCTATTACGTGTTCCCGAGACGGGTTCACATCATTCTGAGTTTCCACCTCAGCATATTGAATATCAACCCTCACTTCTTCATTCACATTCTCATCAATCACATTTTCAACCACCAAAGGAACTTCATCTTCTTGCAACTCAACTTCATTACTGAAAATTTGCTTTTGTTTGGAGGCATTCAGATAACTGCCTTGTCCACTCCTTGTAGTTGTTGCCATAACATGATTGTTCCAACCCTTCGGTTCAACTACTGTATCACTTGGTAGAGCCCCCTTAGGGTGAGTATTCAAGGACTGTGAGATTTGGCCTAATTGAATCTCCAAATTTCTAATTGAAGTATTGTGGGAAGACAACTGAGCATCGGATTCCGCATTCTTTTTTGTCATCTGTTCAAACATCATTCAATTCTCCTCATGTTATTATTGGAAGAACTAGGACCTTGGGATGGAAATGGGTGTGGATTGTTCGGTTGTTGATACAATGGGGGCCTTTGAAAGCCTTGCCCCCGATTTCCTTAATTGCCATTGTTCCAACCACCTTGATTATTATTACCACCCCAGTTGTTGTTGTTGCTATTCCAATTACCCTGATTGTTCTAATTATTATTTTGATTGCCCCAATTGGAATTTTGGTTGTTGTTCCCCCAGTTACCATTGCCTTGTTGTTGTTGATTGCCCTAATTGCTTTGGGGTCTCCATTGTTGTTGGTTGGAAGAATTGCCCCTTTGGCCTTGATATTTGTTCACACATTGTACCACTTCATTTTGCCCATCATAACCATCATCTTTAAATCCACCACAATCATTCTCAAATTGATCCAAACTCTCTTGGTTCTGTTGACCTCTTTGTCTTCTTTTGTTCACTAGCATGCTGACACCTTCCATAGCATTGACTTGGCATGGATTTTAAACCTGTTGTAATTGTGCCTTTGCTAGCGGGTTCATTGTTGTTGTAAGCTCTGGTATAGCCTGCCCATGATCATGTAGCTCTTTGTGTAAGTGAGTGACCGTGGGGTCACCCTGTGGAACATTGGCTCTACTTTTCCATGCAGAGGACGTGCCAGCCATCTTATCAAGAATGGCACAAGACTCATCATAAGCCAGCTTCATGAAATTACCCCTAGCAAGTTGGTTCACTATGCATTGATTTGTTGTGTTGATGTCCTGGTAGAAAGTCTGTTGCATTATTACCTCAGTCATATCATTTTTGGGGCATTCCTTCACCATGGTTCTATATCTCTCCCAAATCTCGTGTAATGGTTTTGGTGGGCTCCTATTTGAAAGCTAAGATATCATTCCTCAATGCTGTCATGTGCCCCGGTGAGAAACACTTTGCAATGAACTTATCCGCCAACTCATCCCAAGTAGTAATGGAATGGTTGGGAAGTCTCTCAAGCCAATCCAATGCCTTCCCTCTTAGTGAAAATGGGAAGAGTCTCAACTGAAGTGCACCCTCAGACACATTAGTTTGCTTGCTCCCCCAACAAGTATCCATGAAACCCTTGAGATGTTTGTAAGCATTCTGAGTGGGAGCACCCGTGAAATACCCTCGCTGCTCCAACAACTTCATCGTCACATTAGTAATTTAAAAATTGCCTGCCCGGATTCAGGGCGGGACAATTGCACTAGCATAGCCTTGGTTGGGAAGTACTTGAGGAGCCACTCTTGGAGGTGTAGGAGGGTCTGTAATATTTTCATTACCATTGGCCTGGTGGCCTCTACGTTGTCCTTGAGGCACAATAGGTACCACATCATCTCCGACGTCATCTACCTCCTCCGCCACAATCATATTTCCATGAGGTCATTGTTGTTTGCTGCCATTTTGTAGCTGAAGTTGTGACACACACAATTTCGTAACGCAGAAGGAAAGAAGAACAATACACAAAACTATTTAGATAGATAGCCAAAACCATTAGCTCCCCAGCAACAACGTCAAAAAGTGATCGAGGCCAACCCAGCACTACAACAGAGTAGCAAGAATGGTCGAAGCAGCTTTTACCCGAGAAGGTCAGGATCGATTTCCACAGGAACTAGATATCGGAATTGAGTTTCTATCTAAGTTAGAGTTGCGTAATTGTTCCTAAATGTGCATCTAAACATAGTTGGTTTTGATATAACATCTAAATTTATACTACTAAGATGCTAAATTAAGCTAAGTTAAGCTAAGAGTAAACTATTGAAGGTTGTCTAAATAGTTAAAAGGCACTACGGAATTGACTTTCTCCTAGGTAGATACTTGACGGGGTCTCGATTCTAATGCTAGGTTATCATATTTGGGGATTACGATATAACCATTGCATGATACTTCTCACTTTATACCTCTCGGTAGTTTGGGTGATTTTGCCTTAATTGATTTTTTGAAGACCAATTGGGTATGATAATTTGTGCAAACAATTGAGGTTCAAGTCGGGTATTACTATCTCCAGGTTTAACCCTTTAATTGAGGCTATCAATCTCTTGAATATGCCCCAATTCCTTTTTGTACTAATTTTCCTAGACTTAGGCTCTCTTTCTCAAGAAGAGTCCAAGCCAAATAGGCATAAATTAGTGTTTGCAACCACTAATTCAATATTAAAATCATAAATTAGTCCAAATATCAAACACTCATAGACATTCCCCATCAATTACCCATACCAGGATTGAGCCACAACCCTACCTGATGGGTCTAGCTACTCATGATAATAAAAGAAAACGAAGAAATAGTTGAAGAAAAATCGATAAAAAGGACACTGTTCACGAGGGCAGCTTTACATAAAATTACAACTGATGACCTAAAAATGGGAAACACAACTATTTATACTAGGACGAATGTTTTGGACAAAAATACCCCTGCGAGGTAGTGCGGACCGCACAAAATCGATTGCGTCCGCATTGAGGCTCCTTGGCTTAAATTATGCTCTCTGAACTTGGCTACCACGGGTCACACAAAATGCTCCGCGGCTGCGGTGGCTTCTATTGCGGTCCGCATAAAAAGTATCACGGACTGTATTGGCTATGATCCCCAAAATTAGCAACTCTCTGAACTTCAGCTTTGCGGACCACACAAAATTGAGTGCGGCCACAAGGAAGCCAATGCATTCCGCATGAAATGCTTTGTGGCCGTATTGCTTGAATGTCTGAAGTGAGCACCTCTATGAACCTCCTCTTTGCGGGCCGCATAGAATGGAGTGCGACCGTATTGGTCCTGTTACACTGTGCTTGGTCTTGTTCTTGGTATGTCACGACCCGAATCCCAAACCTGGTCGTGATGGCGCCTCTCCTGAAGACAAGGGCAGCCAACAAAACACAACACTTACTTTTAACAGATAGTTAATATTTATAAATCTAAAACATGATTAACATTATCAAGAGTGCGGAAAACAACAATAATAACAGGGAACCATCCCAACACAGCCCGACATCGGGGTGTCACCAGTCATGAGCTACTAAAGAGTTCACTAAAGTACTACAAGTCCGGAGATGGGAACACAATCTGAAATAACATGAACAATAGAAAATAAGGGAGAAAATCCGGTGCCGCGGACGCTGGCGGTCACCTAGCTCAGCTATAGTAGAAAATCTTTAATCAGCTCAAAACCCGCTACTGGGTGAACAAGTACCTGCATCTGCACACGAGGTGCAAGGAGTAAAGTGAGTACTCCAACTCAGTGAGTAATGAAAGTAAATAATAACTGGGCAGTAATAAATCACGATAACAAAACATCATGCTGTATAGAAGCAGTGAAAAGCCCTAAAATTGAGAAAAATCAGTAAAAACTGTGAAATCTTTCGAAGTATCTTGGTTCGGTTTTAAACCTCTTTTGAAAATGATCCTTTCAACAGTTGCGAAAATAATTTCAACAAGTAAGAAATAATCAGAAATCTGCCCCTCGGGCTCAATATCAACATCTCAGTATAGTATCAGCCCTGCGGGCTCACTCCCAACTCACAAAGTACAACATCAGCCTCTCGGGCTCACTCCCAACTCACAAAGTACAATATTAGCCTCTCGGGCTCAATATCAGTATCTCAGAACAGTATCAGCCCCTCACACTCAGAATGGTATGAAGCAACCAGACAATAAAACAAGAGCACATAATTATTATGGAAGATAATGCAGATAAGGAACAAATGCATGACTGCAATGCAATGCATATGACGGTACACTCTAGTACCCACTGCGGCGTGCAGCCCGCTCCATTTATTTATCATCGACGGCGCTCACTGGGGGTGTGTATAGACTCTGGAGGGGCTCCTATAGCTCAAGCACAATATAAGCCATCTCGTGGCATCAAATAGGCTCTCGGCCTCAATATCAATATATCATTGTTGCGGCGTGCAGCCCGATCCATATCAATATATCATTGCTGCGGCATGCAGCCCGATCCATATCAATATGTCATTGTTGTGGCGTGCAGCCCGATCCATATCAAAAATAAACATCCTCACTATAGGGTTCTCGACCCATCTCAGCCAATTAATGCACAGCCTCTCGGGCATAATAAGTTATAGGGATCTCAGCCCTCATATATTTTTCATTCAATATTCATGTTCAAAAATACAGTTCTTATAACATTTTTAACAGTTGAAACATGACTGAAAGTATGGTTTTATGCAAACAAGTGAGAAAAAACACATAAGGATCCCCTAAGGATTCTACAGGTCGGCACAAGGCCCCAAACTTAGCAGTAAGCTCAATTCTCAATAATCAAGTATGCGTATCAATCGCCAATATAGTAGAAAATAACACTCGGGATGGACCAAGACACAATCCCCGACAGTAAACGACCCCGCACTCGTCATAGAATGCGTGTCACACCTCTATATAGCATTACGATGTGAAAGTCCGGGGTTTCAAACCCTCAGGATATCATTTACAAGCATTACTCACCTCTAGCCGGCCAAAGACTAGCTTGCAATGCTCCTTTCCTATCGAATCGACCTCCTCGCGCGTCGAATCTGGCCCAAACCACAACGAATACATTACAATAGGCTAAGGGAATATAACCCAATCGAAAAGACTCGAAAAAACATCAAAATTCATGAAATTTGCAAAACCCGAGCCCCGGGACCACTTCTCGAAATGCAAATTTTTTTACATCAACGGGTTCCTTATCTCCCCATGAGTTCAACCATACCAATTTTACCAAAATCCGACTCCGGGTCGATGTTCAAATCTTGAAAATTCATTTTATAGAATTTTAGAAAATTCCTCCATTTCTCTTGAAATATCAAGAATCTACCCCCAAAAATGAAAATTAATTCTTGGAATATAATCACAGGGGAGTTAAGAACACTTACCCCAAGTTTTGAGGCGAAGTTTGTCTCTGAAAATCGCCCAAACCCAGCTCCATAGCTCCAAATGTGTAAAAATGGCCGAAAGGCCCGTCTTATAGCATATTTCCGATTCGGGATCCACAAGTGGCGCCGGGCGCTGCCTGTGGCGCTGGAACCAGTAGCCAATACTTTCCGGCGCTATGGATGGCGCCCCGCGCTACCCTGGGCGCTGGCGATGGGCAACTATTTTTTCCGACACGAAAATGGGCATAACTCTCTCATACGATGTCCGAATTGGACGATTCGTTTTGCTATCGCTCCAAAATTTCGATACGGATCTAATGCTTCAATCAAAACTGAATTTGGAGCTCATTTGCTTAATTGATACCACTTATTCTTGAAGAACCACGTTAAAACATTTCTAAACCACGCTCCGTTAACCATCCGAAATCCACCCGAGGCCCTCGGGACCTCAACCAAATTAACCAACAGGTCCTAAAACATCATACAAACTTAGTTGTTGTCTCAAATCACACCAAACCACAATAAAATATAAATCACACCCCAATTCAAGATTCACAAAACTAACGAATTTTTAAATTTTACATTCGATGCCGAGGCCTATCAAATCAATCCAGAATGACTTCAAATTTTTCACTCAAGTTATAAATGGCATAATGAAGCTATTCCAATTTCCGAAATTAAATTTCGACCTCGATATCCAAAAAGTCAACTCTTGGTCAAACTTCTGAATTCCACTCTTGGTCAAACTTCTGAATTCCATTTTTCCAACTTATGTCAAAATGCTTCAATTTATTCTACGAACATCGAAATAAATATCCGAACATACTCCTAAGTCACAAATCACTTCTCGGAGCTAACTGAACCATCGGAATTCATATCCGAGCCCTCTAACTCATAAGTCAACGTCCGATTGATTTTTTTCCAACTTAAGTCTTCCTAAAAGAGATTAAATATCTCATTTCTTATCAAAATCGCTCCAAATAAATTCTAATGCACCCAATACCGATAATAAACGTGAGGAAACAGAAAATGGGAAGAACGGGGCAGTAACTCATGAGACGACGGGTCGGGTCATCACATTCTCCCCAACTTAAACAAACGCTCGTCCTCGAGCGTACCCAGAGTTGTCCTAGAAGCCAACCAAAAGCTGAATGACCTTAGCAAGCATAAACCCGGGGATGATCCCACGTCACCCTATCTCACATGGGTCCGATAACGAGTTTTAACTAAAATCACACAATCTAGTCTAGCCCATAAATCATAGAGCCACATTTCACCTTTTCGGAATCATACACAAGATCAGAACCTCCCACCTACATTCAGAATATGTCTGAACCGGCTGTAATAGACCATGCCTACAACCTTAGGAGCAATTATATGATATACCAATAACTCAAACAAATGCAGCGATAACTTCCATTCATAACAACTGCCCACAACAACCAAATACCGATAGAAATCTCTTATTAGCCAATGTCTCATTCCAACACTCTCATATACTGCCAATGATAATTAAAACACGCAATAAATCATAACCATTGCTCAGATAAACCATATGAGGCCATTTCTCCTCTAGCAATTTTCGTAACAAGTTTTTGAACCGAACCTCGATATTTACCCATCAAACATGCTGAAATCAAATACGTTCGTATTCATCAATGACCCCAATGATCACCTCGAATCCAACACACCACTCTGATGATATGACACCTCAATACAGGCCTAAGCCATAACTTACATAATACGCGCACCAATAAGAAACGACCTGAACATACTCAAGTCATGAAAAAAAATGACTCAAACGAAAGATCCGTACCTCAAGCTCATCAGTACCATCAGCGGACCCAACAAGAACATGCCGCAATACTACCGAAATATCATTAGTTTAATAACATTACCTTTTTATGAGACATATACTCTCGTCAAATCACTTACAATTAGCAATACTATATCCCCAATCATCCGAAGATCATTCGCCCTAATCATCCGAAGCTTTTTTCTCTAATCACCTAGAAGAAAATCGCTACACATCCCATGCTCTGCATGATGTACATAGGTATTGTTCTAACTCTTACAATATTGACATGACGGATGAGGTATTCATAAATTCATGACCACTATCGAAACAACAATTCGTTGGTTCTATCCTCCTGGCAAGAACTATCACCTCATTCTGAGCCAAATCATGGTCTTAGCTCCTTAATTTACTTCATATACTCAGATTGCACAAATCTCAATTTCAATGATCTCGTCTCACCCAGTACGAACTGCTCAGGCAATAAGCCACCCCAGACATAATCAAAAGTCGCATATGATGCCTCAATATACCAATAGGCTACCAAATTCGAATGCGGTACAAAAGGGAGACAAACTCTGGAAGGAATTACCAATATCACACACTAATACAAACTTTCCTTAGAAAACAGGAAGCCAGGCATACAAAATACCATATAGAAAACTATACTCAATATCATACTGTTGCGCCGTGCAACCCGATCCAGATAACATACCCATGGCGGCGTGCCACCCGATCCATACCTAGATCTCACATAAGGAGATGCACATAGTGCCAAATTTGCTCATTACAAAAAAATACTGAGTATCGATCGTAGGCATGCTAAGTGCACAATAATATCTGTGAGAGACATATAGAGTTATAAGCTACAACTCTCAAGCACAATTGAGGTGCGATATACAATCTGAATTTTTCAAGAGCCAAGTGCTCATATAACGTCATTCCTACGCGGATTCTCAACACATAGGAATTTCTCAAGCCGTCTCACAACTCACACGGCGCAATGCATCACTACGCGAAATATCTGACAAAGAAACATCAACCTAACTACTCCTCCATGAGAATCGCGTTACTAAAATGCACACATCTGGCCTGATATAGAGCCATTATTCACATTAAATCTATCCACCGACTTCAAGCTGATTCTGATCACACTGAACTAGTCTGATAACCTTTCAAAGGTCCATAATAACTCCCATTTTCCTCATAAAACACAAGAACAGCCATCACAATCGGAGTAATCCTCCCCAGTTCACAACCCAATATGCCAAATGCCCTCTAGGCATGAATCTTCAATTTAACGACACCATTACAACTTCATACTTGGTTTACATCATTAATCAATCAAGTGATCACATGCCATACTTATATAATCTTCTCGTGGGACACACTCCCACAACATACCATAACAATATCTGGAGCGTACCTCCAAACTACCAGTCGTACTAACGCTGAAGAGCGATCAAGAATCATTAACCAGGATGCAAAACCCTTTTTACAAAACACCAATCTTAGGTGACGCTGAAGACAATACCAACTTACCGTAAACATCGAAACTTATCTCCTGCTCATCCGAGCTCTTAACATCTTGTAAAAATTTCTTCACTCGTGTCATTCTCGACCCAATTTCCATAACTAGAACTAATTCACCAGCATGCATCAAATCAGAACTAACATAGTACATAACCGCACAATCCGCTAACCAATAGCAAGCTCCCCAACTTGGCTCGAAGCCATATATCACAACATACTATACTCATAACGCATATGCTCCATTGTTGTCGTAATACCAAAGTGAGATTAAACTCACTCATTCATAAGCTTGTGGAAACACAAATCATCTGGAATTTTAACTCTTCCGCATTTTCTTCCATTCACTCACATAACAGTTAAGCCTACTCCCTAGGCAACCAAATTTTTACTAAGTCCCAAATTTTTCAAAAATTTCGGCAGAGTCTCCTTTGTAATTGGGCATATCCACCTGCCAGAGAATCACCAAAACCATCCTAACAACACATCCACAACTTGACAAAGCATCACAATGCATATCAATTACATTAATCTCAATATTACATGTATTATACTATCAAAATTGATACATGGACATGCGTTGCACCTATTTGAATCGTAACACATGGAAAAGACCTTTCGACCCTCCATTATTGGGCCATTCAACCAAGTAAGAACATTTTCTTTCTTTAATGTTTTCGACCTTCAAGATGGGCTCTTCGACTCATAGATTTTGTCATAATACATTTACAGAAGCGATCTCAGCTCCCAGACTTATCTAACTAGTATGACAAATAGCTTCCCCTCATAAGCCAATTACCCATTAGCTTTACCTTTAGTTAATAGATTTGTATACCTTCCACTGCCATACACATTACACAATCACTTAATCTTCCTGAGTCTAAACTCATACCGTAACATGAAATTTACTTCACTCCAAACAGGAGACAGGAAAAGATCTTCACGCGCCCATAACTTGGGGCTACACATCATATCACAATGGAAATCATACACTCAGTAGTTCATTATCATCCAATAGACCTTCCTCGTCACTTCCAAGTCATATAGATACATCTCGCAGTACTAACATACTCCTCACATAGATATCCAACAATCATTCTCACTAATAGGGATAATACCAGACATATAAGTTCAAAACAATTGCTCGCACAATTAGCACCTTGGTGCTCAAGCCATAGGCACAGATCCGGCCTCAAGTCCTCCAGACTGGCCTAAAATCAAACTCACATAGATCACGTCTCGCCCTTCGATCTGGGAATTACAAGCCATCAAGGCACATCTAATATTGAGCGCTCCTTCACGCATACATTCACGCGGAAGGAATTGTATGAGTTACTTTTCAAGCTGAATCAAGGGCGCATGATAAGAATTTCAAGAATATGAAGTTTTTCCTAAAGTTTCTGCAGCCTCCCGAGGATAAATACAGACGTCTCCATACCGATCCGCGAGACTCTACTAAACCTGCTCATGACTCGCCAGACCTAGTAACCTAGGCTCTGATACCAACTTTTCACGACTCGCATCCCAAACCCGGTCGTGATGGCGCCTCTCGTGAAGAAAAGGCCAGCCAACAAAACACAACACTTACTTTTACAGATAGTTAACATTTATAAAGCCAAAACACGATTAACATTATCAAGAGTGCGGAAAACAACAATAGTAACAGGGAACCATCCCAACACAGCCCGACATCGGGGTGTCACCAGTCATGAGCTACTACAGAGTTCACTAAAGTACTACAAGTTCGGAGATGGGAAAACAGTCTGAAATAACATTAACAACAGAAAATAAGGGAGAAAATTCAGTGTCGCGGACGCTGGCGGTCACCTAGCTCAGCTATAATAGCAAATCTTCAATCAGCTCAAAACCCGCTATCGGGTGAACAAGTACATGCATCTGCACACGAGGTGCAGGGAGTAAAGTGAGTACTCCAACTCAGTGAGTAATGAAAGTAAATAATAACTGAGCAGTAAGAAATCACGTATAACAGAACATCATAATGTATAGAAGCAGTGAAATGCCCTTAAATTGAGAAAAATCAGTGAAAACTGTGAAATCTTTCGAAGTATCTTTTCTTGGTTTTAAACCTCTTTTGAAAATGATCATTTCAACAGTTGCGAAAATAATTTCAACAAGTAAGAAATAATCAAAAATCTGCCCTCGGGCTCAATATCAACCTCTCAGTACAGTATCAGCCCCGCGGGCTCACTCCCAACTCACAAAGTACAACATCAGCCTCTCGGGCTCACTCCCAACTCACAAAGTACAACATCAGCCTCTCAGGCTCAATATCAGTATCTCAGAACAGTATCAGCCCCTCAGGCTCAGAAAGGTATGAAGTAACCAGACAATGAAACAATAGCACATAATTATTATGGCAGATAATGCAGATAAGGAACAAATGCATGAGTGTAATGCAATGCATATGATGGTACACTCTAGTACCCGCTGCGGCGTGCAGCCCGCTCTATTTATTTATCGTCGACGGCACTCACTGGGGTGTGTACAGACTCCAGAGGGGCTCCTACAGCCCAAGCGCAATATAAGTCATCTCGTGGCATCAAATAGTCTCTCAGCCTCAATATCAATATATCATTGCTGCGGCGTGCAGCCCGATCCATATCAATGTATCCTTGTTGCGTCGTGCAGCCTGTTTCATATCAATATGTCACTGTTGCAGCGTGCAGCCCGATCCATATCAAGTATAAACATCCTCACTATAGGGTCCTCGAACCATCTCAGCCAAGTAATGCACAGCCTCTCGGGCATAACAAGTTATAGGGATCTCAGCCCTCTTATACTTTTCATTCAATATTCATGTTCAAAAATACAGTTCTTATAACCTTTTTAACAGTTGAAACATGACTGAAAGTATGGTTTTATGCAAACAAGTGAGGAAAAACACATAAGGATCCCCTAAGGATTCTACAGGTCGGCACAAGGCCCCAAACTTAGCAGTAAGCTCAATTCTCAATAATAAAGTATGTGTATCAATTGCCAATATAGTAGAAAATAACACTCGGGATGGACCAAGTCTCAATCCCCGACAGTAAATGACCCCGCACTCTTCATAGAATGCGTGTCATGCCTCAATATAGCATTACGATGTGAAAGTTCAGGGTTTCAAACCCTCAGGATATCACTTACAAGCATTACTCACCTCTAGTCGGCCAAAGACTAGCTTGCAATTCCCCTTTCCTCTCGAATCGACTTCCTCGCGCATCGAATCTTGCCCAAACCACAACAAATACATTACAATAGGCTAAGGGAATATAACCCAATCGAAAAGATTCGAAAAAATATCAAAATTCATGAAATTTGCAAAACCCGAGCCCCGGGCCCACTTCTCTAAATCCAAAAATTTTTACATCAACGGGTTCCTTATCTCCCCACGAGTTCAACCATACCAATTTTACCAAAATCCGACTCCGGATCGATGTTCAAATCTTGAAAATATATTTTATAGAATTTTATAAAATTCCTCCATTTCTCTTGAAATATCAAGAATCTACCCCCAATAATGAAGATTAATTCATGGAATATAATTACAAGGGAGTTAAGAACACTTACCCCAAGTTTTGTGGCGAAGTTTGTCTGTGAAAATCGCCCAAACCGAGCTCCATAGCTCCAAATGTGTAAAAATGGCCGAAAGCCCCGTCTTTTAGCATATTTCCGACTCGAGCGCCACAGGTGGCGCCGGGCGCTGCCTGTGGCGCTGGAACCAGTAGCCAAAACTTTCCGGCGCCATGGATGGCGCCCCGCGCTACCCTGGGCGCTGGCGATGGGCAACTATTTTTTCCGACACGAAAATGGGCATTACTCTCTCATACGATGTCCGAATTGGGCGATTCTTTTTGCTATCGCTCCAAAATTTCGATACGGATCTAATGCTTCAATCAAAACTAAATTTGGAGCTCATTTGCTTAATGGATACCACTTATTCTTGATGAACCACGTTAAAACATTTCTAAACCACGCTCCGTTAACCATCCGAAATCCACCCGAGGTCCTCGGGACCTCAACCAAATTAACCAACAGGTCCTAAAACATCATACAAACTTAGTTGTTGTCTCAAATCACACCAAACCTCAATAAAATATAAATCACACCCCAATTCAAGATTCACAAAACTAACGAATTTTTAAATTCTACATTCGATGCCGAAGCCTATCAAATCAATCTAGAATGACTTCAAATTTTGCACTCAAGTTATAAATGGCATAATGAAGCTATTCCAATTTTCGAAATAAAATTTCGACCCCGATATAAAAAAAGTCAACTCTTGGTTAAACTTCTGAATTCCATTTTTCCAAATTATGTCAAAATGCTTCAATTTATTCTATGAACATCGAAATAAATATTCGAACACACTCCTAAGTCACAAATCACTTCTCGGAGCTAACCGAACCATCGGAATTCATATCCGAGCCCTCTAACTCATAAGTCAATGTCCGGTTTATTTTTTTCCAACTTAAGTCTTCTTAAAAGAGACTAAATGTCTCATTTGTTATCAAAATCGCTCCAAATAAATTCTAATGCACCCAATGACAATAATGAAACGTGAGGAAGCAGAAAATGGGAAAAACGGGGCAGTAACTCACGAGACGGCGGGTCGGGTCGTCACATGGTACTTGTGCATGTTTCGTTCCTTTTTGTGTTGATTTTGACGAATTGTCACCTTGTTGACCAAACCCTACAATCAAGTACAACATGTAAGCCTTTGGGACTATTTTGTACACATTTCTAATCAAAACTCAAATAAGAAGGGGTGTAAAATGCATCATAATCCCTAGTTATTATTATGTCGAGTTACTGAGAGAGGAGAGGAGATGAGAGAATATAGAGGCAGCGGATTTGAAAATGATTTAGGGTTGGGAGTCGTTTGGAATAAAAAAGGAAAGGGTTAATACGGGCCGTTGATCTCTTAGATCAACGACCATGATTCAATTGACTCTGGGTCAGGTAGGCGGGTTTAGGGTTTGGTTCAGGTAGTCTAATATGAAATTGGGCTGGGGTTGGGTTAAAATTGGGCTAAAATTGAAATGCAAATCTGGCAATATTTTAAATAGCCAATTTTCCCTATATAATTTATAATAAATAATAAATAATTTCTAAAAAAAAATAATGTCATGTACTAAAATGATTTAAAATAGATTTTCAACATTTTAAAAAATAGAAGGTCGATTTTATGCATATAAATGCAATTATACATTAATGGGACTAATATTGCAATTATATACAATTTAGTATTAAAAATAAAAATGAAATTATAAAAATGCATAAAAAAATATTTTAACCATATTTTGGCATAAATATAAAAATTTAATGACTAATTCACCACAACAATAATTTGAGGAATAATTATCGGGGATTTTATGAGTAAAAGGGAATGAAATAAATCAATTTAAAATCTTTAAAGTTATGGGAAATTATAAAACCCTTGTGCATGCTTATATATGCATATATATGCTATTTTTGAAGTATTTATGAATATTAAAAATATATAGGGAAAAATTGGGTATCAACAACTGTCACGACCCAAACCGATGGGCCGCGATGGCCACCCGGTACCTCACTCAACCGAGTACCAACATAACTTATCTTTCTTATTACATCATCATATACACATGACATATGGGCCTAATAGGCAAATATGATCATTTATAAACTCAAAACATAGGCCGACAAAGCCGTACAATCTTTCACGTACACGACATAAGTCCACAAACCTCTAAGAGTACATAAATGTCATAAAGGTCGAGACAGAGTCCCACCATACCAAAAAATACACGTCTAAATCATAATAACCAAACAAGCAACTTCGAAGCAAATAGAGCGCACCAACATCTTCCGCTAAGCTGATAGCCTACTTGGAGGGCTCTAAACCTATCTATCGGGACCTGCGGGCATGAAACTCAGCGTCCCCGGGCAAAAGAGACGTCAGCAAAAAAAATGTACCGAGTATGAAAGCACATAAATAAGTACATAACAGACATGGAAGAAATATAGAGTAATTGACTTAACCTATAAGTCTAGATGACTCTATAAATCATATATCGCGCCCCCTTTTTCCTTTCGCGGAATCAGGTTTATGACATTTTGGGACAACTCTTTCCTTTTGGGAAAGGGGTTTTGCAATTTTGAAGAGTCGCCACCTAATGATTTTAAGGCGCGTTAGGATACCTATAGGGTTCATTTCTAACTATGTTTGATAACCAGAGATAGGGTAAGGGCTTGAAATTATCCTAAGGGGAAGGTGTTAGGCACCCTTCAAGATCCACTAGTGTGTTTCCTAGCCAGACAATTTTTGTGAATTTGTGCAATTAGCAAATAGACAAGTAGGACTCAAATAATAGGGGATTTAAGTTCACATACACAAGTGTTTGAAAACAAGTAGTGAAAAGCAGAAAGAATTATGATCTAGGTAAGCTTATGAATGTAAAGGGGGTGCCCTAGGTTTGTTTGTAATATGGATCACATCAATGCAATACCTGGAATGACACTCCTCAAGAGAGGGGCTACACGCGGTATTAGCGCAACGATCATATCTATATTTACCCTTTCCCGCCCGTGAAGGTAATTAAAGCGAGGGTTGGTCTCGACCCTTATTGCTTGTTGTTACCTGTCCTTTTCTATCAGTCCCGGAGGAATTTAGGACTCCTATCCTATAAGAAGGCGGTTCTAGACAGATCATCAGGTTTAAAGGAAAAATACTAAGGCGACATACAAAATAGGTAGGACTGCATTTAAAAAGGGGAAAACACAGAAACGAGTAGAAGGCTCAGATATACCTCCACAAATAATGCACAAAGACAGCATGACTTAAACACAATTAGGGTCTGAATTGAAAATCCCAAAGCAGGGTGTTTAAGTGATAACATCAGAACCAGATTTATCACATGACTCAGAAAAGAAGTCCGAATTAGGTTTGCCTACTGATTTTAACATTTGATAATTAAACAAGCGCAATTCTAGTTTTATTTAAGTTATTACCTAACACTTGCTTAGGCATAAAGTGATATGCAGTAGTTATTCCTAGTTATTAAGATAGTTTAGAGTTTATTTTACCCTAAGAGAATGTTGTTCTAGTTGCAGAGATTGTCACCAATTTTATTCAGAAAATATCACAATGTGAAAATTATTACTTTACTACCTTTTCATAAATCAGTAATTAACTTGGCATTTTAAACGAAATGCAAACAGGATCCTAGAACATGATATCTAATATGTAGGTATAAAACACATGATGTAGAATTCCTAGAGCGGGATTTCTAAATGCATATGGCAGGATTGCAGAATTTCCTAAGAGCAGGATTTCTAAATCTATATGGTAGGATAGAACATAATGGTAAAGTGCTGATTATGAGCATATTTTAATTCATGATTTTTGTAAAGGTGCACATGCTGAAACAATAAACACAAGACCTAAGGGCATGATTTCTAAATGTACACAAGAGTTGCAGAATACAAGTTTTGAAGTACAAGAGTAACGACTTATATGACAATGTTGTTATTGTCCTAGGAACAAGATTTCTAAGTGATAAACAAAATATAAAACATGGATTAATGAATGAGGTGCTGAAGCAAGAGACATGGGTCCTAAGAACATGATTTCTAATGCATGTATGAATCATAAGCATGGTTTCTATTGCGCAATTAGGAATATAAATCTAATAACATATTTTCTAACCTTAACAAATTATAACATGCATATTCTCCCATCCCTTTTTACTAGCCACCCCAATACTTTTTTACAAATTATTACAGACCATGTGATTGAATTACATAAGCATAAACAAAAATAAGAAGTTGCAACAATAGGAAGCCTGATCTGGGCTTCCTCTCTGAGTTATGTATTAAACCAGCTCAAATGCTAATATTGTTCTTAGCTTTCCCTCATATCTAGGTGTGTCAGAGTTTCCTAAGGACCTTAAAGGATCACGGGCAGTTCTTGTAATGACCCGCCCAGTCGTTATGCCTTTTTGAACAACTTCCCATACTTGCTTTAGCTAATTTACAACTTGTGGGGATGGTTGTTCCGGGATTTGGAAGAGTTTGGAGTGAAATATGCCTATTTGATTCCTTAGGATTTTCTTAAAAGGTTAATTTGACTTTGGTCAACATTTTTAGCAAACGGACCCGAGTTCATAATTTGACAGTTCTAGAGGGTCCGTAGGAAAATATCGGACCTGGGCGTATGCCCGAAATCGAATTCCGAGGTCCCTAGCCCGAGTAATAAATTTTTATTAAAAATTGTTAATTCGAAGTTTTAAGGATTTAAAGAAACTGATTAATGATTTATTTTATGGGTATCGGGCTCGTATATTGGTTCCAAAACCTGGTACTAGTCCGAAATATCATTTAATACCTGCCCATAAAATTTGGTGTCAATCCGAGTAGCTTAAGGGTGTTTTGGCCCGTTAGAGGAAAATTAAGAACTTGAAGTTCATAAGTTTGGTTCATTCGGTTTTAGGGAGTGATTCATAGATTTATCATTGTTTTGGGTGTTCCGAGGGTTTGAGTAGGTCCGTTTCGTGATTTTAGACTTGTAAGTATATTCAGACGGGGCTCGAGAGCCCCAAATGCCAATTGAACGAGGCTCGAATGAAGTGCAAATTTTTGAAAAGAGCTGAAGTTGCTACTTCTATCATAACCGCACCTGTGGTTGGCGGACCGCAGATATGGTCCTTCCATTGAAGAAGCAGCCCAGGGCAGGCCATGCCAGGAACCGTAGAAGCGGCTCTGCGGATGCGGCCTCGAGACTGCAGAAGCGGTCCCCGCACTTTTGGCCTATTTTGCAGATGCGGTCCCCTGACCGCAGATGCGGAAATCGCTGAGGCAGTGAGGTTCATTTAATATGGATTCTAAGTCATTTTTAACACTTTTCACTCCTCCATTGGGAGATTTTAGAGCTTTTGATAGAAAAACTTCACCTAGCATCTTGAGGTAAGTGTGTTCTACCTATTTCTAGTTTAATAATTATGTCTCAGGTAGATTAAACACTAGTATTAAGGTGAAATCATAGGGTTAGAGCAAAAACCTAGAGTTTTAATAAAAGTTAGATTTAACCACGAAATTTGTTATGAAATGAATTAGAAATCATACATTATCGATCCTTAGGTTGTAGAGAACAACTTCCTTCAAAAAATTTTGGAATCCGGGCTCGTGTGCCCGAGGTCGGATTTTCGGAAACTTGTGTTAAGGGTTGGGAAATTGCTTAAATAGCTAGAATTCGATCTCATTAGTCTATATTGACTAGTTCCTACTTTATTTAACTAGTTTGGGATCGTTCGTCTCCAAATTGAGGGCTTGGGCTCGTTGTTGGTATAAGAAGTGCACTTTGGAGCAAGGTGAGTCTCCTTTCTAACTTTGTAAGAGAGAATTTTCCCCATAGGTGTAATAATTGAATTAATTACCATCATATGCGGGGGCTACGTACGCACTAGGTGATGAGAGTCCGTGCATAGAGGCTATTAAGTTAAGTCCGGGTAGTCTAGGACCCAAAAGCATGCTCTACGTGATATTCTTGTAACTTGATGATAAATTTGGATCTCGTGTAAATTATTTTGATTAAGATAAATGAGACTAGTGGAGGAACCTTATCCTGTTTGGTCTTTTAAAAGAGAATTTGGATATTCCTGTGAATAACTACTCTTCAGATATATATCATTGTCTGCTTTTTGATGAGCTTATTTATATTTGACCGCGTCGCACGTGTGATTCGCGAGCGGGGTAATAGATGCATCTATGGTTCGATCCATTCGACCCTCGGCAGTGCACAATTTACTTTTATGTTGGATCGGATCGTACGTCCCTCGATGTTACTTGCGCATGTTTTGCTTAGCCTTTCTCTGTGGACTGAACTTCATATTTGCTTGAAATATAGATGGATACCCTTGATAATATTTGGAAAGGAACTGTTATTCTATGCTTGAAATATAGATGGATACCCATGATAATATTTGGAAAGGAACTGTTATTCCATGCTTATTAATTGCTAAAAACTTGTGTTATCCCTGCTTATTATAAATTCTTCTCACCTTATTTGACCCTGGTAGGTATCAAGTCGACCTCTCGCCTCTACTTTTTCAAGATTAGAAGGGATGCTTACTAGGTACATATTGTTTATGTACTCATACTACATTTCTATACTTAATTGTACAGGATATAAGGCAGGTGTATCTGGCTATCAGTCAGGCGCGCATCCCTAAGCGGACTCGAGACTTATACGGTGAGCTGTTTCCCTTCCATGCCGTTCAGTAGCCTGGAGGTCCTTCTTATGTATTTTTGCTGTCTATTCTATTTCGGACAGTAGGATAGAGTGATTCTTTTGTATATTCTACTAGTTCCCACAACCTGTGACACCAAGTCTTGGCACACACATTAGTAGACTGTATTATTTTGGGGTTGTATGAATATTATAACTTTATCAATATTTTTTTTATTTCAACTTAAAAATTATTTCAACTATTTCGGGGTAAAGGTAAATGAAAGTTTATTTAGTATTTTCCGCGTTGGCTTGCCCAGTAATGGTGTTGGGCGTCATCATGTCCTATTATGGAAATGGGTCGTGACAATGCTCACACCCAGATTTCATAGCAAAGACAGGGTAAGTGCAGTATGGAAAGGCCAGCTTTCAAGTGTCCAAGTTCAAAGGGAGCTCAAGATTCCCAAGGCAAGGCTCACAAAAAAAAGGGCAGAACCTAGTATTCTAAGAGTATAGGTGAGAGTGCTTGACATAGATTTAAAGGAGTTGAGTTGGAAAACAATTTTTTTAAAACAATCATGTTTTGAGGTGAGTTTTCAACATAACAGTTTTTGGAGAGGGAAACAATATCACATACAAAGCAAGTTCAAATAGCAGTACAGCTTCAGAAATTACAAATAGGGAAGTAGGGGTTGGGGACATCGAAGACCCAAATCAAAAACGTGTAAACATCGCTGAGAGATGCATATAGCCCAACAAGTAGGGACTGATTGGCCCTTTAGAATAATTACTTCAAGGGAATCATGCTTGAAATTATAACAGTAATAAAACATAGGGACAAGGTATGGGAGTAAGCATGCAGGGGGCCTATTACACACAATCAGTCAAGAATTAGTGTTAATCAAGTACATTAGGAGACATACTAGTTGAGGGACATAAATAGGAACAAGTAAACATGCTGATTACATTTGAACAAGGGAGGGCAGAATTTTAAGCATGCAGAGTAAAGCAGTAAACAAGAAGTGCAATTTAACAACATGAGCCATTAAGTCGAAACAAGGGAACACATAGAGTGGAGTTTCAGAATTTGAACTAGTAACATACTTGATAGCCTGTATGAGTCCACCAAACTATAGAGTACCTGGTCCTCTATGAGACTGATACGTAGAATGCAGTAACGACTGAATGTAATGAAGACCAGATATTTTCTATGTGGAAAAATCCCACACAAGGGGATCAAAAAACCATGGCCTACACCTGTAGGCTTTATACTCAACTAACTTGTAATCTACCTATTACAAGCCACTTTGCAAACACCCTATTGCAAAGACTTCAAACTAACTTGTGATGCACCACCACAAGCCACTCTATAACTCTCCTACTTACAAGGGATTTAACTTATGACTATTCCTAGTCACAACATAAACTCTAATGTTTACGAATTTGGTTTGTCCTAATACAGCGCTTCTAAGAAAGCAAACTAGGAATTACAATGTAGAACAATTAACAAGATTACAACTCAACTATGGACATTCATAAGACTCGATTAGAAGGTGATCCTTAGTGGATTTGTATTCTTGTTCTTGACACACACTGTGACTTCAATACTAGATGAACTTTGTTATGCTTGAGAGAATATCACTGAATGTGCAAAAGAAGTGTGTCTTGCACCAGGTTATTTTATCATAAAATATATCACAATGGATAGTGATGTCAACTCTTGGTGTACTTCTTCCCAGAGAGAAGTGACTGTGGCACATTCTGCACATCCACTTCTGAGCAGTTGCATTCCAGCTGGATATTGGGCTTTGTACTTCCTGTCAGGACATACCGATAGACCAGGTCCTAGTTGTGTTCCTCTTTTGTAACAGTTGCCAGATGGTCACTTTCTTTTGTCATGCTCCAGTTGTGTACTTGACTTGTACTTTTTGTCAGAGAACCCTGAAGAAGCAGGTCCCTGTTGTGTTCCGCTTTATCTTGATTGTGTACAGTCACTAACTTGCTTATGTCGGAGAACCCTAAAGAGCCAGATCATCAGGTCCCTGTTGTGTTTCTTCCTTTGCTGATTTTCAGGCTTAGATTAGTTTACATGAAATGTATGTCCTGTGCACCAGGTGCTCTATCTGGTTCTTCATGACAAGTTTGTTAGATCATCAAAACATAAAATACTAAAAACCCATCAATTTCCCCTTTTTTGACGTTAACAAACTTATGCATGGACACTATTTGTTTAGAGAAAAAATAACCAGGTGAGATGCCAGTAGTTCCCCCTTAATCTAAGATCTACATCATTCTCACACTTAAGGTCCCCCTTAATCTAAGAAGTTCACTTAAGTTCCCCCTTAATATAAGCTTTCTTCGCCCTTTTGGCATCATTAAAAAGGAAAGAAATTAAGAATAGCCCCATCAGATAATAATCATAAAAAAGTCTAATATAGCTAGCTCATGCTACATATGTGCACACAATATGAGAGAAAAGAGAAGCCAAAGGAACATAGGATTGTACAAGCAATGAAAAGGAAGCTGTTTCATTAATGTTTACATTGGACTGAGTAATTTAGGAGTAGTACTGGTTAAGTACAACATGCCATCACAACAAAAAAATGCAAACAAAAGTAAAATAGCAGCCACAGGAGATTGGAGCACAAGTAGCTTGGCACAAGGAAGATCCTGGGGGGTACTAAAGGAAGAAGGCTTGGAAGAAGAGAGAGACATGGTTTTGAGAACCAGGTCCAGTCTAGCATTTGTGGACAATTGTTCTTCATGTAATTGAGCCTGAAGTCTCTCATTTTCTTTTGTCAGTCGTGTAATCTCCTCACTTACAGAATCAGGTCCGTTAACTGCTTGACTGAGTTGAGTTTCCAGTATGGCATTTTGAGCCCTCAGCCTTCTTATCTCTTTAGAGGATACGTTTTGAGAATTGATTAGCTGAGAGATGATCGAGATGCTTACACCAACCTTTTTAATACATTCACATTCTTCTAGAGTGATCTTAAAGAAGGTCTGCTTGCATGTGCCTACTTTGAGATTCCCCAAAGGGACCTTATAGAATCTGAACACCTGAGTGAAGAGAAATCCATAAGGTAACCCATGATTTCCACCCTTGAAACTTGCCACCTTCTGCATATGGTCTATCATGATTGTAGGCAGATTGATTGGGACAAACTCACTGAGTGCTTCCATCAGCACCATGTGCGATCTTGTGGCAATAGAGCACCTTTCAGTGCGGGGTAAGAGCACTTTATTGACCAGTTCAAAGAGAAATTGGTACTCAAGAAGCAAAACCTTCTTATGCACATGTTCCACCTATTGAATACCTTGTTCTTTCATGATGGCTCTCCGAAGGTTTACTCCACAGACTCCCTTAACTGAGAACATACCTTCACGTGGAATTGTGAGAATCTTCCCCAACGTTGAAGCGTCGAGTACAATGTCTACTCCATTTATAAGTGCACAAATGTGATCCCCTTCAATAGTGAAAAGAGATGCGTAAAAAGTTTGAATTGCATCTTCGTACACCAGAGGCATTCTCTCTTCAAACAAATGTTCTCATTGTTGAAATTCCACAATTTCCAGATTTTGTCTCATCCCTGTCATCTCCAAAATTGCTGGATCAAATTTACGATCCCACAACACTTTCTGAGTTCTTAATCTTTGCTGCCAAAGACCACTATCATGGGTAGTAGACTTTATTGTACTAGGTTCCTTAAAAATTTCCTCCTTTTGTTTGCCAGACCCTTCATCAGAATTTCTTTTCCAACCTGCTCTAATACCAATTGATATCTTGTATGAGTCCACCAAACTATAGAGTACCTGATCCTCTATGATACTGATATGTAGAATGCAGTAAAGACTGAATGTAAAGAAGGCCAGAGATTTTCTACATGGTAAAATCCCACACAAGGGGATCAAAAAACCACGACCTACACCTGTAGGCTTTAAATTCAACTAACTTGTAATCTACCTATTACAAGCCACTTTGCAAACACCCTATTGCAAAGACTTCAAACTAAATTGTGATGCACCACCACAAGCCACTCCATAACTCTCCTAGTTACAAAGGATTTAACTTATGACTATTCCTAATCACAACATAAACTCTAAAGTTTACGAATTTGGTTTGTTCCTAATACAGTGCTTCTAAGAAAGCAAACTAAGAATTACAATGTAGAACAATTAACATGATTACAACTCAATTATGGACATTCATAAGACTCGATTAGAAGTTGATCCTTAGTGGAGTTGTCTTCTTGTTCATGGCACACACAGTGACTTCAATGCTGGATGAACTTTGTTACGCTTGAGAGAATATCACTGAATGCGCAAAAGAAGTGTGTCTTGCACCAGGTTGTTTTATCACAAAAGATATCACAATGGATAGTGATGTCGACACTTGGTGTACTTCTTCCCAGAGAGAAGTGGCTGCTACATAGTCTGCACATCCACTTCTGAGCAGTTGCATTCCAGCTGGATATTGGGCTTTGTACTTCTTGTTTGGACATACCGACAAACTAGGTCCTAGTTGTGTTCCTCTTATGTAACAGTTTCCAGATGGTCACTTTCTTTTGTCACATTCCAGCTGTGTACTTGACTTGTACTTTTTATCAGAGAACCCTAAAGCAGCAGGTCCCGATTGTGTTCCTTTTTATCTTGATTGCGTACAGTCACTAACTTGCTTATGCCAGAGAACCCTAAAGAGCTAGATGATCAGGTCCCTGTTGTGTTTCTCCTTTTGCTAATTTTTAGGCTTAGATTAGTTTACATGAAATGTATGTCCTGTGCGCCAGGTGCTCTATCTGGTTCTTTATGACAAGTTTGTTAGATCATCAAAACACAAAATACTGAAAACCCACCAATACCAGTTGAAAAAGCAAAGTGCAGAAAAAGTAAAAGCAATCAGAGTTCCACAGTCTAGCCTTGGATTTCAGCCAGCTAGACAAAGCAGTAGCACAAGTAATAGACAAAGAAGAGAGAGTTTTGAGTGTGTACATGTGTGTTGAACTAATTGTCTTTTTTTTAAAATAATAGAGGTTAGAGTATTTATAGCTTTGAAAAAAGGCAGGAAAATAAGGTAACAAGTACTGACTTAGCATAATTATAGAAATAATACAAATTACAATCAATTAAAGACCCGCACTCCCTTTAATTAGAGAGTCATAGTTCAAATGGGTACAAGTTGTATCAAATAAGAAAAAGAATTGTTTGTAAGACTGATTTTACCATAATAGGAATAGTAAAAGCATGTAGCATGTAATAGGGTCTAAGTACAGAATAGTTTCAACATAAGGAAAGTACATGCTAATTAATAACATATAAACAAGGCAAAGTATAATTTGATTATGAAAATTAGTTCAAAGAATCACGGATGAGATTGAGAATCATTGGGAATCAGTACTAACCAAGGAAAGGATCACAAAAGTAAGGAAGCAATTTTGAAAAATCAATATAGAACTACAAGGAAAATACACAGAATCAAAGGTATAGTTTTAAGGAGATTACACAAAATCAACGTAAATTATGTGAACGATCAATAAAACAAATGGCCGGACCTATAAATAACACGGGTTTGAACAAAATCAAAGAGACCTTAAGAACAAACAAAAACAAGAAGCACAAGAGCATATAGAACACACATAAAGCCAGAATGTTCATGGTAGTCATGCAAACACACCACAAAAAAAATCAAACTTCGAATCAAACCCAGAAGTATTAGGGTTTCTTGACAAAAATGAATCGAGCCAAAAGGAAAGGCTCAGGTAATGTTTAAACATGCTAAAAATCACAGTAATCAGAAAGAAATCATTTTTTTTTCAAAAAGGTTTTGTAACCCTAGTTTGAAAAATGAAGAAACTATTTAAAACCAGTGAAACATTTTGAAGAAAACAAGTGAAAATCGTAAGAAACCCATAGATCTATCAGAAATCTAAAAAGATCGGAAGATTTATAACTAGGTTTTTTCAGAAAATGAAAGAGACGAAGAAAAGATTGATTAAAACCCATGGATACACCTAGATCAAAGACAGATCTAAAGAAAAGTAAGAAATCTCAAGGGCTAGGGTTTCAGAGAACCGAAAGATGATGAGAGAACATTAGATCGTTACTGGTTTTAGCCGAAAAAGCCATGGATCTGACTCGAACAACCATGGATGGCCGGAAAAAGACCATGGATAGAAGTTGAGCAAGGTCTAGACTAGATTTGAGATCCTTCAACAAAATCACAAAAGTGGGCCACCAGGGGATGTAGGAGACAAGTACACGTCTCAAACATCCATGGGAGTCCATGGATTGAGAGAGGATCGAAGGGCATTAGGGTTAGTTTGGGTGGCGGTGGCTAGGGTTTGATTTAGGTTTCAGAGAGAATTGGAGAGGAAAGGGGATTTAAGGGCGGTGGATTGGTAGGAAATGAATTAGGTTAGGGGGTCGTTTGGGGTTAAAAATGGTAAGAGGCAACGTGGACTATTGATCTCCCAGATCAACGGTCGAGATTAGAGAGGGTAGGTGGGGATCCGGGTTTGGGCTTGGGTCCAGTGGTTTTCAATTGGTATGGTGTCCGGTTTAAATTAAAATTGGGCTGGGGAATTGGGGTTTGATTTAGGCTATAATTCAAATAAAAATGGGCTGTTATTTCAATAGCCAGTTTTACTTTTTTAATTTATAAAAAATAGTAAATAGTTTATGAGAAATAAATTAAAGGGATAAAATGATTTATAATACATAAGTAAAAATTAAAAAATACAGGATCCAATTTTATGCATATAAAACATAATTAAACATTAAAATGGCTAATATTACAATTATGTGCAATTTAGCTTTAAAAAAACTAAATATAATTATAAAAATATTTTAAAATTACTTTAGCCTTACTTTGAAATAAATATAAAAATCCAATAGATGAATTATAAAAAATAATACTTTTTGGAAATAATTATTGTGGATTTTATAGGTAAAAGGGGAGAAAATAAATCAATTTAAACCATTAAAATTATGGAAAAAATAATAAAATACTTGGACATGCTTATTTATGCATATATATGCTATTTTGAAGTTATTTTGCATATTGAAAATATATAGGGAAAAATCGGGTATCAACAGCTACCCCTCTTTCCCAGGAAGAATGTTTATGATTTGGAGACTAAATGATGAAGTATTTTGAATTGATTGTTGAATCATTTAGTGTTGTTTGGTATTGAGAGGAAATAGTCATGTTTATGTAAAATTTGTATTGTTTGTAATAACTGGACTGTAATAAGACTGTTGGACTGTTATTTGATTGACTATGAATGCCTAAGTTTAGCATGTTGATTAAATGAAGTTAATTTTCACATTAGTTGTTAGAAGGAATAGGAGTTAGTCGTTTTATTTGTTTCCATTTACACATGCTCATAGAACTATTGGACTGTTAAATTAGAGAATATTCAACCATATCATAGTTTAGTTTCGATTTGTGTAAGTGTGACTTTGAAATCAGAAGATGGCTGGAATAATGTGAGTTTTGAGTTAGTTTGGGATTGACTACGAAACTGGTTCATAATCAGTGTTAATTGGTAAATCGTTTATCAAATTTCATGACCGTTTAAGACTGGATCTGACTGATAGGTAACTCGTTGGTGGTTTGAATTGATAATCATCACCAGATTGTTTTGAATACTTTAGTTAACCCATTAGTAATAATCCCTGTTTAATTGTTTATGAATGCTAATTGTTGAATCCCTGTTTATGAACGTGAATTGGTAATTGTTGAATCATTAATTGTTTATGAAGACCACCATTAATTGATATTACCTTTATGCTTAAAATAGGTCATTGGATTCTCTATCCTTGTTTCATTGTCAACATTGACTAAAGTTTGGCTAACATTAATTGGACTGAAAATGGTTGGGCTCAATGCTTGCCGGTTGAAAACGTCCAGACCCATGACCCCTTTCAATTTTATTAATGTGAGGTCCAGGTAGTATAAGTTGAGGCCTGGGCTCAATGGCAACATCCTAAGCCCAAAAATGGGCAAGTTCAAAATCGGAGAAAACTGTGTTCACTTATTGCCCAGGCGAATTTCAAAGCCCAAAATTGCTGAAATTCTACATCATGTGAAAAAACGTGGATTTTTAGAGAATAAAAATAGAAAATTATAGATTGCTTTAGGTTTTCCTGTTAATAATAAAATGAGATGAGCCTCGCTAAACAAAACAAACAAATTGCGGGGCCCTCGATAAATGTTTATACAAAATACCTAGACTTCGGGATGGGTTGTCTAGAAAATTTCACGGCCTTCCTCAAAGATGATAACGCATTAGTCCTTCTAGGTGCATTTTTAACAATCTTACCTTCTTAAATATGGGTGCACATTTATGTGACCCAAATCCAAATCTCAACGAAGTCGAAATATGTCAAAAATTGCAGGTGCATTTATGTGATGCGATTCGAGACATGTTTTCACGATGTTGCAATTCTCTTAAAATACTAAATATAAAAGCGGTTCAAAGTTAAAAACACATAGGCCAAAACATGTACTAAAATCAAATAAATAAGCCAAATATGACAGTTAGGCGACCGTGCTAGAATCACGGAATTCGGGAATGCCTAACACCTTCTCTCGGGTTAACAGAATTCCTTACTCGGATTTCTGGATCGCGGACTGTTAAACAGAGTCAATAATTTCCTCGATTCGGGATTCAACCGGTGACTTGGGACACTATATATCTCCCAAGTGATGACTCTGATTTTTAATAAACGAATCCCGTTTCAATTGTCCTTTAAGTGGAAAAACTCCTTTATGCCCTCACGGGTGTACGAAAAAAGAGGTGTGACACCGAATACCATGGCCATCAGTGGCCTCTACTCATTCGGTTGTCTTCTCTTTCCTAATGTTATTCAAATCTTCCATGTCGCCTTTGTTCTTGCTTTTGATAGGACTAAGAGGAGGAGTGGGTGGAGGGCCCCTGGATATTGTGAAATAAGATGATGATGCCAGAGTGCGTGAACTAACCTTTAGAGAGGGGAATAATAAAACAAAAATATAACAAAAGGTAATCAAGTCAGTGAGGGTTATAAAAAGTATTGCAATATCTAAACACATAGTGCAGGAATGTAAAACGCGTCCTAATTTGGGAACTTCTTTGTGCCAGAGGTAGGCCTAGCGACAAATTGGTTTGGAGAACTTAGAATGCTAAATGCCTCATTTTATTGATAAAAAAATAGGTGAATCCCAAAATGACACTAAATAAGCAAGAAAATAAAAGTCATTAATGGCCATTGGCCTTATTAAATTTATAAAGCGAAAAAGGTAAACTCTTATCTACTTGGTCCTAGAAGGATCTCCCCGAGATTCGGCATTCTTGGCTCTATCGAACAGCTCCCCAAATTCACGAAGTCCCAGAAACTGGTATGCTCTGGCTAGATGTCCACCTTCGGTCCCTTCAGCCTTTTGACAGTAAGGTAGCAGCTTCTATTATCATGTTGTTAGGCTGGATCTCCAGGAGGGATGGTAGATTGCCTAGATATTTTCTGACGAGACTTTTGTCACTAGAATGTAAATCTTCCCACCAACATAGCAATATTGGGTGGATGTTGGTGACCATGCCGAATCTGGGGACTTTATGCCTCATATTTATGCAAGGCAAACAAGGTTAGGCCCTTACCCCCACCAGACTCGACTATTTAACATCAACAATTAGCATAAAGATTTAGTTCTCCAAATAAATGCACAGAACGTGATGATGCCCGTTTGGGTTTAGGGAAACCCAGTGGACTTTGGACAAGGCAATCTTAAAGGATCATTATGTGGACAACATAACTGACCCAGCTATGTTTGACCATGATGCATGCACAATTTAAACAGTGTAAGGTTTCTAGATCGCGGACTGTTAAACAGAGTCAATAGTTTTCTCGATTAGGGATTCAACCGGTGACTTGGGACACCATAAATCTCCCAAGTGGAAAAACTCCTTTACGCCCTCACGGGTGTAACTAAAAAGGAGGTGTGACAGCTCTGGCGACTCTGCTGGGGATGACAAACTCAGAACTTCAGTTCAGGGTTTAAGAATTCAAGCTTAGAATAATTGTTATGTTTGGCTTTATCCGATTTTCCTACATGTTTTCTTGCTAAATGTGCTAAATGCTTTACCCCTTTGATATTATTTGAACTGAAAGAAGCCGGACAAGTTACTAAGCCGGACGATCTTGCGGGTCCCCGGTACTTAGCCCCCTCCTCGACTCGAGTTGTCCTCTCGGGTACACAGTCTAGAACCCATACCTAGGATTTGAACCAAGAATAACTTGACTTCATGCCGGATCCTTAGTAGGAGCGCTTACTTGCATCACGTGCATATGACTTAGGGGACTCAACACAGGGGTTGGATACATCTAGGACACGTAACCGGATATGAAAAAGACCACCCTGATGCATCGTACGTGTTGCATGTACATTTATTTGTCTCGGACTCGCCTGCTAACCGGCTTGAATATTTGGGAAAAGTGAAAAGGAAAAATAGCAATGTAGGGAATCGTCTATCTATTCTAGAAAAATACCAATGTCCAATTAGCGCCGAAACTCTGCCGGATTTTTGAGAAAAAAAAAATAAAAAATAAAAAGAAAAGGAAAAAAATTATTTTAAAAAATGGTTTGTTTTATTGAAATAGAAAATGCAAAAAGAGTATTGTTTTTCGAAATAGTGTATTTGTCAATGAAAAAGAATCTTGTTTTCGAAAATAGTTAGGCTTATTTGCCTGAACTACGCTGGTTTGATTCTCACCGGATGTGAGATACGTAGGCAACCCTCATCGGGTCCAACCACCCTTTTTCAAAAATAGCCAAAAAATACCAAAACCTTAATATTTTGTCAAATAGGTCGAGTGACGCTATTCTTGTTTAAAAACTAGGCCGAATGTCCCCAAAAGGGCGCCGGAAGGCGGTTTTTGCAAGAACAACTACTCAGAGTTATTTTAAAACGGTTTGCGGGCACAGCCATAAAATCTCCATTTTAGAAGTGCTGAAAGACCGTACTTGCAAAGCCGAGTCTCTGTTTTCTTAGAATAAATATTTTTGAAACATAGCCACTTTTCTTTGTTTTAGTCAAAATAAGTCATTACATGGCCTGTTTTCGTTAAATAGCCTACAGTTGACATTGAAACCTTCTCAGTTTTGCGCAGGCCCATGGCGATGCCGAGTGATGCCCTGTGGACCCCAAGATTCGAAGCTTTGATGTTTTCTCAGAATAAATATTTTGTTTTAAGTCTGTTTTGTAATATTTTCCTTTTAGAAAAACAAATAGTCTAGTATCTCTTGTAATCGGCGTTTATAAATGAAGATTTGAAAATCCGAAAAAATTATCTCTTTATTTTTGCATTCAATTTGCAAGAACTATGCTTGGTTTGATTCATGTGGGGTCATGATACGTAGGCAATCTCCATAGGATTCGACCATAACCAAAAGAAAAAAGAAAAAAAATGAAAAAAAGAGAGGAAAAAACCACAAAAAGGCAATAGCGGAAAAACAAGAAAGAAAGAAAAGAAAAATCAAGAAAGGAAGAAAATAGGAACGGGAGAAGACAAAGGCAAGAATGAAAAGAAGAAACAAAAAAAACAAAAAAGAAAAACAAAGAAAGAGAAAGTTTACAATTGGAAATAAGGAAAAGCCGGGATGACGCATGCGACCGATCAAAAGCTGTTACCAATATGTTAAATGCCCTAACGCTAATGTGATGGATTCATTTTGTCATGTCATTTCAGAAAGGTGGTTGGTTTGTGGTTTTAAAGTGGTAACTCTTCTTTACAACACAAGGACAAACGGCAGTTGGCATCCTAGCAACCCATTCCTACAACACCCAGGCAAAAACCAAACTGAACATCACAGGACAAGAATCAAATACCAGTATCGTGGACCCGTCAAAAGAGGTAGAAGTGGTGGATGTCAAAGCAATGCGGGAAAAGATGTATAAGTTGAGCCAGCAGATGGCCGAGATGCACTGGGCCTAGGCTAAGGGTCAGCAGGCGCCAGTTTATCCCGCCAATCCAGCATATATCCCACCTTTGGCTCAATATCAGGAGCTCCCTACTGTGAATTCATCTTCACCTGTCCCTTTCTACCAACAAGCTATGGCACCACCTCCTATCCTCCCCAAGCTCCACCACCCAAACAAAACCCTCCTCCACCAATCACCCCTGTCTTTGTGGTGCCTCCACGTGCCATATTGCAAAGATCTTCCAGTGAGCCATTGTTTCAAACTCACGACAACCAGTACTACCCTCCTGAGCCTACCTTTAAAGCTCCTGAGCCATATTCCTACACTCCTCACTTTGAGCTCCCGGTGGAAACCGACAAGCTGCTTAAGGATCCGAAACAGGAAGAGATGTTTCGAAAAGTAAAAATCCTGGAGCAATCCTTCAGGAACATGCAAGGATTGGGTGGCCAAGTTAGTGTGGCCTACAAGGATTTGTGCTTGTTTTCCGATGTCCAGCTGCCAGCAGGGTTGAAGTTACCAAAGTTTGATTTGTATGATGGACATGGTGACCCTGTAGCCCATCTGAGGGGATTTTGCAGTAAGATGAGAGGATCCGGGGGAAGGGATGAGTTATTGATGGCATACTTCAGCCAAAGTCTAAGTGGCGCGGCCTTGGAATGGTACGCGCGGCAGGATCGTGCCCGATGGTACACGTGGGATGATTTGGCCCAAGCATTTGCGTGCCACTTTCAGTACAATCTCGAAATTGTCCCGGACCGTTTGTCACTAACTAATATTGAGAAGAAGCCCGGGAAAGCTTCAAAGAGTACGGTTTCCGGTGGAGAGAGGAGGCAGCAAGAGTCGACCCTCCCATGAAAGAGAGCGAGATGGTCGATTACTTCTTACAGGATTTGGAGCCCACCTACTATGGTCATCTGGTGTCAGCAGTGGGAAAATATTTTAACGAGGTAGTGAAAATGGGAAGTATGGTTGAAGAGGGGCTCAAATCCGATAAAATACTGAGCTATTCGGCAATCAAGGCGACTACCCAGGTATCCAGAGCGGCACTGGAGGGGTATTGGGAAAGAAAAAGAAAGAAGGTGTGGCGGCAGTTGACTCGAGAACTTGGTCCAGGGGCCCATCACCGTATTACCATCAACCTCGACCCCGTCCCCAAACCTACTCCCATACTCCACAGCACTACTACCCACCCTGTGGTCCCCACTTCTCTGTCCACCATGCCCACACATATCCCCAACATCTTACACATGCGCAATGGTGTGCACCCATCCCACAAAGTGCCTACCCAACTCAAAACACCTACCCACCTCCAAAAGCTTACAAGACTCCCCCTGGAGCGGGTTTGCGGGCCAACCAAAATTTCAATCAAGAGAGGGCACAGAAGCAGGAAACTTTCACCCCTTGGGAGAGTCATATGCAGACTTGTTTGAGAAACTAAAGCATTATAACCTGATTGCATCGATTCCTCGGAATCATGTGGACAAGCGTGCAAGAAGCTTTGACCCTTCTAAAAGATGTGGATACCATTCCAATGCCCAGGGGCACGATGTTGAAAGTTGTCGGGATTTGAAAATAGAGATAGAAAGAATGATTCAGGAAGGGATAATTATAGTCTAGGACAGTGCCACCCAGAACATTGCACAGAATCCTTTGCCTGCACATGATGATGCACGTTTTGTGGGGAAGATCCGTGGTGACAAGGAGTATGAGAATCCTCTCGGAAACTTGTTGAATGAAGTCAATGATATTGAAATTGGTGAAGGTCCCAGCAATTTTGATGTGCAGTCCAGTGGCTAAGATGTCGAGTTTGGTGATTGGGAAGATGCTCCATCTCTTGGAGTTTTGGTGGTTTATTTTGTTGTCATTTTTGTTGCCCGGGTTATTTCAGGGTTGTAATCCAGACATTGTCCTGTGACTCAAACCCTCTATCTTTTCATCTAGTCGTAGTAGCTTGTGTAGTGCTGTCTAGGTTTGTTCAAGGGTTGTAGCTCTAGTCTAGTTTGCTTGTTTTGTTGTTTAACCCCTTTTACCATCAGTCTAATGCAATTCTCTATTTCCCGCCATTTTTAGTCATTTTATCTAGTTCCTTTCTCCTTTTACAAGTCTTTTCATGCTGGTTCTAGGGACATGACATGCACGCATAATTCTCAGTCTGGTTTTTAAAAGTCAGTTTAGTAATGAAGCAATGAAATGATGTTGAAGATGTAAGAACATTCGAGGGAAATAAGTAAAGGCATCTTGAGACCACTTTGAGCCTAAATCAAGTGAAACTGGGGGCAGATAGAACATAAAGAAATACTGTTGAAATGCATCATGCCGCATTAGTTTGAAGCCAAAGGCAAGTGTGCCCCAAGTCTACAAGGACCGTTCGTGGTACTGAGATTGTTGTCCAATGGTTCTAGATAATTGACAAATACAAAACGCAAATATGTGAATCAATCAAAAGGTGTTATGTGTGTTTTCCTCAGCTTGTTTAACTATGTAGTGTGTACTTGGCATGTTTTGGAGATTGGAATGACGAAGACATTTTATTCTGCTATCCAAACACTTTATCCTTTATTACCCCTTTGAGCCTCAGTTATTTTCTTGCATACCCCTCTTTCGGAATCAATAATAAAACTCGTAAGCCCGAGCGGGGAAAGTAAGTGGAGAAACAAAAAAACAAAACAGTGAAAAAGAAAGGGAAAGAAAAGAAATGAAAAGAAGAGAAAAAGAGAAAAGAAAAGAAAAGAGGAAAAAGAGAAAAGAAAGAAAAAAGAAAGAACAAGAAAAGAAAAGAAAAGAGAAAAGCAAGAAAAGAAAAGAGAAAGAAAAGAAAGAAAAGAAAAGTGGAAGAAAGGAAAGATTGAAACAACAAAAGTAGTCGCCTGAACTACGTTCGACTTGATCTCGAAAGGGTACGTAGGCAGCCTCCCCCTGAGGTTCAGTCACACCAAAATAAAAATCCAAAAGTCCCCAAGCAAGAAACTGGGGCAGAAGTTGTGGTTGTTGTTAGAAATCTGATTCCGAAAGTTGTAACTTTGAACCCATTTGAATTGTTTCGAGCATTTGATACCCTTTCTTTCTAACCCTATCCAAAAGCCCACATTACGGTCCAAAGAAAGACCTTTTGATCAGTCTTTGAGAGATGCCAAGTCAACGAGTAGAGGTGAATCATATCAGGGGCAACACTCCAGCCCAAATAAGGGAAATGAAGAATGAGAGAGTCTTATTGATGAAAACCCGCACGGGTACCGCAAGGCGATGTAAGCTGAGAGAAATAAAAAATGAGAGAGTCTTATTGGTGAAAACCTTCGTGGGCACCATAAGGCGATAGCGAGTTGAGAGAAATACTAAAATGAGAGAGGCTTGATGGTGAAAACCCTTCGGGCACTACAAGTCGAATAAGGATTGTGAATCAGATCGAATAAGCGAAGCATTGAAGCCCCGTTTCACGGCGAAAAGGTACAACAAGAGCTGAACATCAGATTTGCTTAACAGAATAGGCTGCAGGTGCATGTCAAGGTCATCAGAGTCGGTATCCACATCCGACAGGTTTCTACATTGTAGTTTTCTTGTTAGGAATCATATCTTTCCATTGTCCTTCTACTATGTTTCTTTTGTCTTGTTTAATTCCTCCTCTTGAGTCTGTCTGGTCATAACAAGTGAGAAATGACTTCAAAATCTGCCACCAAGCTTTCTAAATTGCACAACACAAGGTCTGGCTAGCACATCAAAGTGTCACAAGTCAACAATAGCACTGAGTTGACAATAATCAACATGCTTTGGGATTTTTGTAAAATACAAGGGTTTGGTACGTCTCAATTCAGGAACCATGCAACAGATGGAGGGTGTTTGGTGAACGAATCATAGGTATTCTCCATGTCAAGGGTAGCAAAGAAAGTGGTTGTCCAATAAACAAGCAAGATCTTCCAAGGAAATCAGTTATCATGACGAGTGAAGGAGCAATAAACCTCAAGGCCGAAGCCAGTGTTTAAGCTGAGAAAGCACATCATACACACGGAGTGGGGGAAATAGACGTGTTTTGGGATTTATATGAGATATAAAAGTTGGGGAGAGGACAGTTCACGCAAAGCAACAAATGGAGGATATCGGGTTGTCCTTGAAGTTCAAGGCCACAAACCAACCACCACATTTTTAAACGCACATGTTTTCTTTGTTTGAAACAGGAACAAAGCAGTGCAAGAAAGTTGGAAGAAAAGCGAAGAAAAAAAAAGGGAAGAAAAGGAGAGCCGACAAAAGGAAGATTCTCAAATCTTTGCCCTTGCCTGTTTTGTTAGTGTGCACAAAATGCTGCCATTGCTTTTCACATTTTTTCCTCCTAGGATAAAAGGCCTAGTCTGATGGATTTTTCTCCAAATCTAAATCTTAGTCTGATGAATCTTTCTCCTAAGATAGAAAACCTAGTCTGATGAACTTTCTCCTAGGATCTAAATCTTAGTCTGATGAAACTTTCTCCTAAGATAACCAAAAATGGACCTAGTCTGATGAACCTTCTCCTAGGATCAACATCTTAGTCTGATGAATCTTTCTCCTAAGATAAAAACCCTAGTCTGATGAATTCTCTCCTAGGATCAAATCTTAGTCTGATGAATCATTCTCCTAAGATAGAAAACCTAGTCTGATGAACTTTCTCCTAGGATCAAAATCATAGTCTGATGAATCATTCTCCTAAGATAGAAAACCTAGTCTGATGAATTTTCTCCTAGGATAAAAAATCTTAGTCGGATGAAACTTTCTCGTAAGATAACAAGATATCTAAATCTTAGTCTGATGAATCTTTTTCCTAAGATAGAAAAACCTAGTCTGAGGAACCTTCTCCTAGGATTAAAATCTTAGTCTGACGAATTTTTCTCCTAAGATAACAATAGAAAACCTAGTCTGATAAATCTTCTCCTAGGGTCGACATTTTAGTCTGATGAAACTTTCTCCTAAGATAGCAAGATAACAAAATGGACCTAGTATGATGAACCTTCTCCTTGGATCAAAATCTTAGTCTGATGAAACCTTCTCCTAAGATAACAGGATCAACACCTAGTCTGATGAATTTTCTCCTAGGATCAATATATTAGTCTGATGAATCTTTCTCCTAAGATAAAAACCTTAGTCCGATGAATTTTCTCCTAGGATCAACATCTTAGTCTGATGAATCTTTCTCCTAAGATAAAAACCCTAGTCTGAAGAATCTTCTCCTAGAGTCAAATTCTTAGTCTGATGAATCTTTCTCCTAAGCTAAAAACCCTAGTCTGAGGAACCGTCTCCTAGGATCAACATCTTAGTCTGATGAATCTTTCTCCTAAGATAGCAAAAACCCTAGTCTGAGGAACCGTCTCCTGGGATCAACATCTTAGTCTGACGGATCTTTTTCCTAAGATAACAAAAGACCTAGTCTGATGAATCTTCTCCTAGGATCAAAATCTTAGTCTGATGAATATTTCTCCTAAGATAGAAAACCTAGTCTGATGAACCTTCTCCTGGGATCTAAATCTTAGTCTGACGAATCTTTCCCTTAGGATAACAAAATGGACCTAGTCTGATGAATCTTCTCCTAGGATCAAAATCTTAGTCTGACAAACTTTCTCCTAGGATTTAAATCTTAGTCTGATGAAACATTCTCCTAGAGTCAAAACCTAGTCTGGTGAATTTGCTCCTAGGATAAAAATCTTAGTCAAATAGTTTTACTCACAGAGGACGCACATGACAATCAAGTCTTTAGTTTGGCTCTCACCATCGTATCAATAGCTTAGGTAACAACTCACAAATCTGCCCAACCACCAAAACTGGGGCAGAAACTTTTCTTTGTCTGTCTACTTTGTTGCAATCAGGAGCCCACCTGGAGAACAAGGGAATACTTTTCAAGATCAGCAATCAAGAGCCCACCTGGAGAACAAGGGAATACATTTCAGGTTCAGCAGTCAGGCGCCCACCTGGAAAATAAGGGAAGTACAGTTCAAATTTTAGCTTTTAATTTTTGATATTTGATAACATGTTGTACCCAGTTACCAAACGGGGGCATAAAATGTTCTTTGTTTATTTATTTTGTTGCAGTCAGGAGCCCACCTGGAGAAGAAGGAAATACTTTTCGAGTTCAGCAATCAGGAGCCCACCTGGAGAACAAGGGAAGTACAATTCAAATTTTAGCTTTTAATTTTAATATTTGATAACATGATGTGACCAGCCACCAAACTGGGGCAGAAATTTTCTTTGTTTGTCTATTTTGTTGAAGTCAGGAGCCCACCTGGAGAACAAGGGAATACTTTTCAAGTTCAGCAATCAGGAGTCCACCTGGAGAACAAGGGAATACTTTTAAAGTGTTGCAGTCAGGAGCCCACCTGGAGAACGAGGGAATACTTTTCAAGCGTCAGCAATCAGGAGACCGCCTGGAGAATAGAGGCACATATGTCAAATTTCAGCAGTCAAGCATCACTCGGAGGAATGGCAAAACATCTCCAATCACAATTCAAGGCAACAACAAGGATTCCATCGGAAGAATACAAGTTCAAAGCAACACAAGAGCAAGTGTGAAGACATAAATAGGACCTTTCTACAATTCATAGATCATAGCGTAGGCTAGCTTCTTTTTTATTTTGATACGGTGTAATAAGGAGGTCAGCAAGTAGTGGCAACAGCAACAGCAGTGAAATCACAGCTCCTGGTAGTCCCGAACTACACTGACCTGATTCTTTTTTAGCCAAGGATATGTAGGCAACCTCTGAAGCTGGGTGCGGTAAAACTTTTCAAAAAATGCTTCACACAGCGTATTCGAACGGGCAAAAATCGCTCGAGTCCGCTCACTTATCTTTGCACGGAAACTCTCCATGTTCCCGAGCAAAGAGGGGCAGCTGTGAGCACGTAATTTTTGCCCTATATGAATTACTCCCAAAATTCAAACAAAATGACTTCTTTCATTATTTTGCAATTTTATAAATTTTTGTGTTATTTTTTTTTTGTTAATTGTTTACATTTTACTTGTGCATTTTGATTCACATGAAAAATACAAAAATATATACTTGACATTTGCATTTAGGATCTAATTCATATTTTAGGTAGTTAAGGAAAAAATAAAGAAAATAACAAAAATGGTCTTTTTTGCATTTTTTAGTTTTAATTTGTTTTAAGTTGTGCTTAATTAGAAATCAATTTGGTTTTATTTTTAATTCCATAAAAATCAGGAAAATGTAAATGATGAATAGAAAACAAATACAAGAAGGAAAAGGAGGAAAATAAACAAAAAAATGAAAAGGACCATGCCACCATTTCTTGGGCCCAAAATATTAGAGCCCACAACCCCTAAATCCATTCAAATTACCCGTCCAACCCAAGTTGTACCCGGTCCAACCTTACGCTTCTAGAACCCTCAAAACGACGTCGTTTTAGCTTGGTAAGTGATCTCTCAATCTTAGCCGTCCATTTTATTTCATCCAAGGGCCACAATTTATTCTCGTTATTTGATTAAAATGTCTGAAGAAATATTTTCTAACCTAGGACCATCATCTTCAACCCTCACTTCTCACCGCCGCCACCACCACCGGAAGTCGCATGCGGCAGTGTTTGATCGCCAAATCTTACCCAAATTGTACCACAAACTCCCCTCAACCCTTTCATCTCAGATACAGACTCCATTCACCATAAACCCTCCCGAAATCCCTCAAATCTCAGACTCAAAAGGGGCAGAACCATAGCGTCGCCCACTTTTTCTGGTGGCGGCGTCGTCGCCAATCAACTTCAAATTGACACCCTTGAATCCCTTTGTTCCCTCCATTCTAAAAATCCAGTCCATCTCCCTCAAATCCTTGTTGAACTTCGCGAAGATCAAATCTAGGGTTCGAGCCCTCGAAGCCAAAGTCAAAACTGGTCTAACGGGTATTAGTTACTTGTTTCTTGATGGAGAATAAATGACCAGTAAATCAAAGTTTTGGGTCTCAAGTTCGAGTCAAGGTGGTATTTTTCCTTGGCCTCGTCTGAACTTATGAAGGATCCATGTAGATTTTATGATTTGGAGACCAAATGATGAAGTATTTTGAATTGATTTGTTGAATCATTTAGTGTTGTTTGGTATTGAGAGGAAACAGTCATGTTTATGTAAAATTTGCATTGTTTGTAATAACTGGACTATAATAAGACTGTTGGACTGTTATTTGATTGACTATGAATGCCTAAGTTTAGCATGTTGATTAAATGAAGTTAATTTTCACATTAGTTGTTAGAAGGAATAGGAATTAGTCGTTTTATTTGTTTCCATTTACACATGCTCATAGAACTATTGGACTGTTAAATTAGAGAATATTCAACCATATTATAGTTTAGTTTTAAATTTTGTAAGTGTGACTTTGAAATCAGAAGATGGCTAGAATAATGTGAGTTTTGAGCTAGTTTGGGATTGACTACGAAACTGGTTCATAATCAGTGTTAATTGGTAAATCATTTATCAAATTTCACGACCGTTTAAGACTGGATCTTACTGATAGGTAACTCGTTGGTGGTTTGAATTGATAATCATCACCAGATTGTTTTGAATACTTTAGTTAACCCATTAGTAATAATCCCTGTTTAATTGTTTATGAATGTGAATTGTTGAATCCCAGTTTATAAATGTGAATTGGTAATTGTTGAATCATTAATTGTTTATAAAGACCACCATTAATTGATATTACGTTTATGCTTAAAATAGGTCATTGGATTCTCTATCCTTGTTTCATTGTCAACATTGACTAAAGTTTGGCTAACATTAATTGGACTGAAAATGTTTGGGCTCAATGCTGGCCGGTTGAAAACGTCCAGACCCATGAACCCTTTCAATTTGATTAGTGTGAGGTCTAGGTAGTATAAGCTGAGGCCTGGGCTCAATGGCAACATGCTAAGCCCAAAACTGGGCAAGTTCAAAATCGGAGAAAACTTTGTTCACTTATTGCCCAGGCTAATTTCAAAGCCCAAAATTGCTGAAATTTTACATCATATGAAAAAACGTGGATTTTTAGAGAATAAAAATAGAAAGTTAAAGATTTCTTTAGGTTTTTCTTTTAATAATAAAATGATATGAGCCTTGCTAAACAAAACAAACAAATTGTCTGGCCCTCAATAAATGTTTATACAAAATACCTAGACTTCGGGATGGGCCGTCTAGAGAATTTCACGGCCTTCCTCAAAGATGATAACGCATTAGTCCTTTTAGGCGCATTTTTAATAATCTTACCTTCTTAAATATGGGTGCACATTTATGTGACCCAATTCCAAATCTCAACGAAATCGAAATGTGTCAAAAATTGCGGGTGCATTTATGCGACGAGATTCGAGACATGTTTTCACGACGTTGCAATTCTCTTAAAATACTAAATATAAAAGTGGTTCAAAGTTAAAAACGCATAGGCCAAAACATGTACTAAAATCAAATAAATAAGCCAAATATGACAGCTAAGCGACCATGCTAGAATCGCGAAACTCTGGAATGCCTAACACCTTCTCTCGGGTTAACAGAATTCCTTACTCGGATTTCTGGATCGCGGACTGTTAAACAGAGTCAATAATTTCCTCGATTCGGGATTCAACCGGTGACTTGGGATACCATAAATCTCCCAAGTGGTGACTCTCATTTTTAATAAACAAATCCCGTTTCAATTGTCCTTTAAGTGGAAAAACTCCTTTACGCCCTCACGGGTGTACGAAAAAGAGGTGTGACACCGAATACCATGGCCATCAGTGGCCTCTACTCATTCGGTTGCCTTCTCGTTCCTAATGTTATTCAAATCTTCCATGTCGCCTTTGTTCTTGCTTTTGATAGGACTAAGAGGAGGAGTGGGTGGAGGGCCCCTGGATATTGTGAAATAAGATGATGATGCCAGAGTGCATGAACTAAAATTTAGGGAGGGGAATAATAAAACAAAAATATAACAAAAGGTAATCAAGTCAGTGAGGGTTATAAAAAGTATTGCAATATCTAAACACATAGTGCAGGAATGTAAAACGCGTCCTAATTTGGGAACTTCTTTGTGCCAGAGGTAGGCCTAGCGACAAATTGGTTTGGAGAACTTAGAATGCTAAATGCCTCATTTTATTGATTAAAAAATAGGTGAATCCCAAAATGACACTAAATAAGCAAGAAAATAAAAGTCATTAATGGCCATTGGCCTTATTACATTTATAAAGCGAAAAAGGTAAACTCTTATCTACTTGGTCCCAGAAGGATCTCCCCGAGATTCGGCATTCTTGGCTCTATCGAACAGCTCCCCCAATTCACGAAGTCCCAGAAACTAGTATGCTCTGGCTAGATGTCCACCTTTGGTCCCTTCAGCCTTCTGACAGTAAGGTAGCAGCTTCTATTATCATGTTGTTAGGCTGGATCTCCAGGAGGGATGGTAGATTGCCCAGATATTTTCTGACGAGAGTTTTGTCACTAGAATGTAAATCTTCCCACCAACTTAGCAATCTTGGGTGGATGTTGGTGACCATGCCGAATCTGGGGACGTTATGCCTCATATTTCTGCAACGCAAACAAGGTTAGGCCCTTACCTCCACCAGACTCGACTATTTAACATCAACAATTAGTATAAAGATTTAGTTCTCCAAATAAATGCACAAAACGTGATGATGCCCGTTTGGGTTTAGGGAAACCCAGTGCACTTTGGACAAGGCTATCTTAAAGGATCATTATGTGGACAACATAACTGACCTGGATAGGTTTGACCATGATGCATGCACAATTTAAACAGTGTAAGGTTTCTATAGGGTTTTAGACTGGTACCCTTAAGCGGACAACTTAAGGAGGAAGTCACGGAACTGTCGACTGCACCGCTGATCGACTAGTTTTACCGCAAATAAGCCTTTCCGAATTTAGGGGTAATGATATAGGAAGGGCGCTACAACTCATCAACCGTTGCTATAGTATTTGTTTGGCACGAGTGGAGTATGATGTTGAGCATGATTATGCAACAATTACAAGCATATTGACATGTACTTGTACGTTAAGAAAGCGATAAATACAACAATTTTATAATTTAATGCAGCAGTTAAAGGAAAGAAACAAGGAAGATACGTCAGTTATTCTTTTGAAGAAGCAATTAAATGCTTAAAGAAATAAAACAAATAATTGCACATAGGAAGGGTACAAACTAACAAAAACGGTATGAAATGGTTAAAGCCCTAATGTCCCCAGCAGAGTCGTCATGCTATCGCGCCCTTTTTTTCCCTTCCATGGAATCGGGTTTATGACATTTTGGGACAATTATTTCCTTTTGGGAAAGGGGTTTTGCAATTTTGAAGAGTCGCCACCTAAAAATTTTAAGGCGCGTTAGGGCACCTATAGGGTTCATTTCTAACTATGTTTGATAACCAGAGATAGGGTAACGACTTGAAATTATACAAAAGGGAAGGTGTTAGGCACCCCTCAGGATCCACTAGTGTGGTTCCCGGCCAGACAGTTTTTGTGAATTTGTGCAATTAGCAAATAGACAAGTAGGGCTCAAATAATAGGGATTTAAGTTTACATACACAGGTGCTTGAAAACAAGTAGTGAAAACGGAAAGAATTACGATCTATGTAAGCTTATGAATTAAAGGGGGTATCCTAGGTCTGTTTGTAATATGGATCACATCAATGCAATACCCGGTATGACACTCCTCAAAAGAGGGGCTACACGTGGTATTAGAACACTGGTCATCATATCCATATCTACCTTTTCCCGCCCGTGAAGGTAATTAAGTCGTGGGTTGGTCTTGACTCCAATTTCATATTGTTACCCGTCCCTTCCTATCAGTCCCGGAGGAATTTAGGTCTCCTATCCTATAAGAAGGAGGTTCTAGGCAGACACTCAAATTTAAAGGCAAAATACTAATGAGACATACAAAATAGGTAAGACTGCATTTAAAAGGGGGAAAACACAAAAACGAGTATAAGGCTCAGATATACCTCCACAAATAATGCATATAGACAACATGACTTATACATAATTAAGATCTGAATTTAAAATCCTAAAGTAGGGTGTTTAAGTGATAACATCATAATCAAATTTATCACATGATTCGGAAAAGAATTCTGAATCAGGTTTGCCTATTGATTTTAACAATTGATAATTAAACAAGGGCAATTCTAGTTTTATTAAGGTTATTACCTAAAGCTTGCCTAGGCGTAAAGCGATATGTAGTAGTTATTCCTAGTTATTAAGACAGTTTGGAGTTTATTTTACCCTAAGAGCATGTTGTTCTAGTTGCAGAGATTGTCACTAATTTTATTAAGAAAATATCACAATGTAAAAATTATTACTTTACTACCTTTTCATGAATCAGTAATTAATTAGCCATTTTAAACGAAATACAAACAGGATCCTAGAACATGATAGCTAATATGTAGGTATAAAACTCATGATGCAGAATCCCTAGAGCAGGATTTCTAAATGCATATGGCAAGATTGCAAAATTTCCTAAGAGCAAGATTTCTAAATGTATATGGCAGAGTAGAACATAATGGTAAAGTGCTAATTATTAGCAGATATTAACACATGATTATTGTAAAGGTGCACATGCTGAAACAATAAACACAAGACCTAAGGGCATGATTTCTAAATGTACACAAGAGTTGCAGAATACAAGTTCTGAAGTACAAGAGTAACAACTTATATGCCAATATTGTTATTGTCCTAGGAACAAGATTTCTAAGTGATAAAAAAAACATAAAACATGGATTAATGAACGAGGTGCTGGAGCAAGAGACATGGGTCCTAAGAACATGATTTCTAATACTTGTATGAATCCTAAGCATGGTTTATATTTCACAATTAGGAATATAAACCTAATAACATGTTTTCTACCCTTAACAAATTATAGCATCCATATTCTCCCGTCCCTTTTTAGTAGCCACCCCAATACTTGTTTACAAATTACTACAGACCATGTGATTGAATTACATAAGCAGAAATGAAAATAAGAAGCTACAACTATAGGAAGCCTAATCCAGACTTCCACTCTGAGTTATGTAATGAACCACCTCGAATGCTAATATTATTCATAGCTTTCCCTCATATCTAGGTAGGTCAGAGTTACCTAAGGACCTCAAGGTATCTCGGGGAGTGCTCTGTGACGACCTGACTGGTCGTTTTGAGCAATTGCGTCCAGTTCGGAAGTTTGAGATCTCGAACAGCTTCATAATATGTGTATTGACTTGTATGAATGGTTGAATTTAGTTAACGGATAATTCAGAGTCAAATTGGAAGAAGGAAACTAGTGTTGGAAGTTTAAACAGTGAGAACTTGACCGGAATTGGACTTTTGAGTAAACGGCCCCGAAATGAATTTTTGATGATTCTAACAGCTTCATATGGTGATTTTGGACTTAGGCGTGCATTCGGATTGTGTTTTGAAGGTCCGTCGCTAATTTAGTCTTGAAATGCCTGAAGTTGAATTCTTAAAGTTTTCGGTTCGAAAGTGAGATTTTGATTCGAGGGTCGGAATAGAATTCTGGAAGTTGCAATATCTCTGTAGTGTTGAATGTGACTTGTGTGCAAAATTTCAAGCCATTCAGACGAGGTTTGATAGATTTTTTTATCGAAAGCGTAAATTGAGAGTTTTTGGAGTTCTTAGGCTTGAATCCGATGTTGAATTGGTGTTTTGATATTATTTGAGCATTCCGAAGGTTGGGACAAGTTTGAATGATGTTCTGGGGATATTTTGGCATGTTTGGTTGAGGTCCCGAGGGCTTCGGGTGTATTCCGAGTGGGCTACGGGCCATTTTCCCTTGTTTTTGAACTGATGTTTCTGGTAACTAATACCCTCCTTCGCGTTCGCGAAGCCCCTCCCGCGTTCGTGAAATTTCTCAATTGGTCGCCTCATTTTCCTTCTTTGCATTCGCGTAAGACCATCGCGTTCACGTAGCTCTACCTCTTCATTCATCGCGTTCGCGTTTGTCCATCGCTTTTGCGTAGTTATGACATTCCACCCTTCACGTTCGCGTACTAGTTCACGCGTTCGCGAAGAGCAGTATTTGGACCATCAGACATTCCTTCTTCTCGTTCACGGACGTATTGTCGTGTTTGCGTTGAGTAACATGGGCAGTCTTCACTCTCTTCTGCGCGAGCGATACTTCCTTCGCATTCGCGATGCACAAATACCTGGGCGGACAGAAAATATTCCAAAATCGAGGGTTTTACCTTAACTTGACTTGTGGAGCTCGGTTTTGAGCAATTCTTCGAGGGGTTTTCACACAAATTGATTGGTTAAGTGTTATTCACCTGGAATAAACATATTCCATGAAATTGTCTTCATTTTTATCATTTCATTTGTGATTTGGGTTGAGTAAAATGTTGGTTTTGAAGAAAATTTCTAAATTGAAAAATCGTAATTTGAAGGACCAAATGGTACCGAAATTTAATAAATTTTGTATGGTTGAACTCATATTGGAATGGGCATTTGGATTTTGTAAAATTTGTCGGGTTCCGAGGCACGGGTCCGGGGATCAACTTTTGGACCAATTTTTTGGATTTTGTTAAAGATTGAGACTTTACGATCCGAAATAATTTCTTATGTGTTTTATTTGTGCTTTGAAGTTAATTTGGTTAGATTTGAGCTGTCCGGAGGTCTTTTCACCCAAGAAGTGCATTATAGAGTATCCATTTGTCGTCCTTGAGGTAAGTATCTTGCCTAACCTTGTGTGGGGGACTTCCCCGTAGGAATTGAGTCTTCTATGCTAATTGTAGTCCGTGCATGCGAGGTGACGAGTGTGTGCTCAAACTTATTTACGGGAAATATGCTCTAGGGTCTTAGGTCCTTATGTTCAATATGTGAAGAGTATTCCATTATGATTGGGTTTAATAATTACTTAAATTGTCTCAATATGCTCCATATGATGTTGCTAGCTTTCCTCGAATTCCTACATGTTGCATTGACCGTTAATTGCCTTAATTGAAGTGATCGCCTTCCTTATTATTTTGATACTTCTTGATTGTGAGTTCCTCTATGACTTCGTACAAATAGGTTACATGTCCAATTGTTGTGGTTTTCAGTGTAGTTATCACGTGCTTGTTATGTCTTGTTGTTTAGTTGAGGTTTCATTGTGAAGTTAATTAGTACAAGTTTGGTTATGGTTGATTCCCTTGCCGGGACATATTTAATCCTTACTGTTGGTTCCTTTGCTGGGATGTGTTTATTCTTGCTGTTGACTCCCTTGCCGGGATTCTTTTGTGACTAGTGTTGATTTGTATATTGGGAATGGGTTGTACGCCGCAACAATATTATATGGATCGGGTTTCACGCTGCAATATCATTATATGATTTGTGTCGGGTTTTATACCGCAATAATATTATATAGATCGGGTTGCATGCCGCAATAATATTATATGTATCGGGTTGCATGCCGCAACAATATTATATGTATCGGGTTGCATGCCGCAACAATATTATATGGATCGGGTTGCACACCGTAACATCATTATATGATTTGGATTGGGTTGCACGCGTAACAATATTATATGATTTGGATCGGGTTGCACGCCGCAACAATATTATATGATTTGGATCTAGTTGCACGCCGCAATAGGACAATATGATTGGGATCGTTGCACGCCGCAACAAGAAAGAATAAAAGTGAATATTGAATCTTATAGTGAAAACGAAAATCAAAGCACGAAGGGTGGTGCCATGCACTTTCTGTTGTTGTGTTTATTTGTTGTTATCAATTCAAGTGTTTAAACTGTTTACATTCCTTTATTGTTGTAATCCCTTGTGTTAGAACCTACAATATTTTCAATACCTCATCGTATTTATGTACACATATATATATATATACACACACACACTTTAATACTTCAAACTTCAATAATTGTTATATCTTTAATTCAATTAGTTTCTCAATTGTACCCCTTAAACCGTCTAAGGTTGTATTTACTTAAAAAGGAATTTCTACTAAGTTTTAAGTTATTAAATCTCATGTTTAAGGTAATAGTCCATTCAATGTTGTATTCTTAAATTAAAAGGGGTACTTTCTTTACTCAAATGATTTCAAAAGAAACAATTTCACCTTTTCTCGCTGGCTTTTCCAATTAGTTTAGAAATTGTAATTTTACTTATATTAGGTAAATGAGACATCTTGGACATATTGAGTGCTTTGCACGAACATTATGTATTGTATAGCATGTGGATTTTGTTATTAAAAGTGAAATAGAAAAGATGGGGGCACAAGGTGCAAGGTGTGTAGAAGTTTTGAAAGTTAAGATTATGATATGAGAAACCGAGGATTGAGATGGTTGGGATTGTGTATTAGACATGATGTGATTGATTGAGTGGGCATTTCCTTCTTTAATTGAATACACTCTTACTTGTATTTGTTCCTGTTATGTTAGTGTTGATTTACTTGGTTATCTAATTAACTTGATTATCTTATTTACTTGGTTATCGTTCGTTACTACCCGCGTTCTCCTTTATTGTTCTTACTAATTGTATTTTGATTTCTTTCTGTCATTGATATTACCTCGTTACATTCTTCGCGGTATTTTATTATCATACCCTATTCATTTTATTTGACCAGTAGGTGTCTTGACTGTTCCTCGTCACTACCCCACTGAGGTTAGTCTTGATACTTACTGGGCACCGTTGTGGTATGCTCATACTATACTTCTGCACATTCTTTTTGTGCAGATCCAGGTATTGTTTTTGCTAGTAGCTGTGCAGATTCTTGCCGAGGAGACTCAAGGTAGTCCTGCTGCTGTGTTCGCAGGCTTCGGAGTCACCTTCTTATTTTATATTCACATTGTTGTACTTATTTCTATATGGTTGTTTAGAGGTTGTAGCGAAACTCTATAGAGCTTATGACTTGTACGACCGGGTTTTGGGAAGTTGTTTATTGTATAAGGGATTCATTTCAGAAGAATTCTAGTTGTTATTAGTTATTGTTATTATTCCGCATTTTAGTAGGCTTACCTAATCCTTAAGACTAGGTGCCATAACGAAACCTAACGGCGGGAAAAATTGGGTCGTGACAAGTTGGTATTAGAGCTCTAGGTTCATGGGTGCTACGAATCATAAGCAGGTTTAGTAGAGTCTAGTGGATCGGTACGGAGATGTCTGTACTTATCTTCGAGAAGCTACAAAACAGTTAGGAAATTCCACTTCTTTCATTCCTTATCGTGCGATATTGGTTCAACTCAAAGTATATAACTTAGTCCTTTTACATCCACTCGTATATAATATTATGCTTTCAGCGTTCGCCATGCGCCAGTGGTTCGTGATGCTACAGACGGGCTATGAAGGAGTCAGGGATGCTCAGGCATTGTCTCAACGTGCTGTCTAAAATGAAGATATAGAGGTATTGAGAGACTAGTCAGTTGTTTACATGGAGGCGTAGCGGAAGTGTGGTGGGTGTTGATTGAGGACAGTTGGCTGTATTGGAATACCTTGTGATTCGTGTTGTACGACTTTGAAGGTTAGTTTGCGAATCCTCAGACTTTGTTTTCTATGGCTTTGCGCCAAGTGGAGTAGCCCAATAGCGGTATTCAGATTGCAGAGTCGGATTTGTATTAATCTTAGCCTGAGGTATGTGTATATGTGGTATTGGTAGATTCTCGGATTTAGGGTATGACCACAGTGCGAGATCTCACACGGGATGATATTGGGGCTTACAGTATTTAACGTCAATAATAGATCTATATTTCAGTATCTAGGGGGAGTCGGAGGAACAACTTCAGATTCATAAGAGGTCTATTCAGCGTAGGCATCGTGGTTGCGGCACTACAGGGTGCTTCAGAGGTAATGTTGTGGTCTATGAGTTTCTTGCTACGTAGTTCATGCTAGAGTCATTTGTATATGGGGCTTTTTTGGGAGTTATTGCATATCGACTATCTAGAGGAATGAGTTAGTTTAGTAGTGTTGGGTCAGCATAGCCATGGAAGTAAATGGTCCTTTGAAATGAGAATTCTCTACTGGCATCTGAGGCAGCACCCTTGGATTGGATGGTTTGTGTGACTCGGTTGAGTTGGGGAGGTGTAGTTTTGATGGATTAGTTATGTGCGGGCGGATTTTGATGGTTTGCTTGAGTTGGGTGCCTTTTATAGGCATAAAGAATATGTGGTACATTGTGGTTTTCTCCTAAATCAGTATATGAAATTAATAGAGTGTTGGCATTACTGGCTATCATATATGAAGCGTGTGTATTTTTGGAATGGACCTTGAGGTTTGGTTTGCGGGCGCGTGGTTGGTAGCATGATGACTACTGGTTTTGAGGCCTTCGAGGTTCATGTTTTATTACATGGCCAAAAACTCTATATGTGTGCTTCAGCAGAACGATAGGGTGTGAGTGATGTATCAACCATTTTATTTACGTAGTTGAGTCCGGGTATGGGAATTTTGTTATTCCTGAGGTTTTGGGGCTAGATGCCCTTAACTATTTCCTGTTTGTGGATTGTGGATAAATGTTGAGAATGAGATAGTTAATAGCATACATGATTGATAGGTCGTTGTGGATTTTTGGAAAGGATATTTACCGATTTGGAAGTAATCGCGATCTGGTTGGGGGCTATTTGAAAGCTCAACAAGAATATGTATCTTGTATCAGATCAAGTTTGAGTGCTCCTGTGAGGTTGTCATTATGGTTATGTTATCAAACATAATGGATATTATTTGTTCCCCTAGCCTATGTTATTTGCTACTCTTTTATGTTGTGTTGGGCGATGAGGTTGTATGATTATTTACCCGCATGTTGTAATTTTGTTCAGGACTTATGGCGATGCGGGCAAGATAGTCCTCTTGATGTTGATTTGCTCATTGCACTTTAGTTGTGCTTGATTATTTCATGATTTAGCACTTTCATTCATTTTCCCATAGTTTTATTTGTGCACTCTGTTGCACTTAATATCAGTATTCATATGTTCAGTGAGCTCGATCATTTTGGATTGATGAGTATTTGGGAGCGGGCTGCACGCCGCATCGAATGTTATGTGGGATATCCTTTCCTTGTGTTCATTTGGTATTGTGTTTTCACTCTGTGGAACCATTTGATGAAGAACTACACTTTTGTTGTTACACATGTTGTGCTCATTAGATAATTCTTAGACCCTACTTTTCTTTACTTGTGCTACATAATTGAGTTATTGTTGGTTTGGTGTATGAATTGTGTAATATGAGAATCAGTGTGGTTCCTTGATGAGCTGTCAGTTGTACTGCTTCTATTGGCTAAGATGAGGTTCTTAGACCTGAGATTAGTACTATGGTACCGGGAGTGAAGAGTGTTTGGAAGTATGTGAGTATTTCTGCTAAGATTTGAATAATGGCCCTAGCGGACGAGAGGGTTTCTTTACTTGTCAACTTCATAGGTTGGTATTAGTTCCGGCATGTTTATTTATCATGAACAGTGATGTGGAGGTCCGAAATAATGATATATTCAATGTGAGGTGTGTTGTCAGCATCCAGGATGTTATTTGAGCAGCTATGGTGGTCAAAGGTTATTGCTTCAGGCATTGAGTTATGTGGAGCGGCATGTGATAGTACTCGGGATTGGAATTTTTGGCTCGATTCAGCTTGTTTGGGTGTGTTCGGCGTGATGATGTGGAATTCGGGTCCTATGATGAATTTCAGATAATGAGGTTTGGGTCCTTTTCTAAGGTTATGGACTAAGGAGAAAGTAAGACCTTCAGTTAAGTGGCATTGTCAGTTCTTCATAGGTTAGGTGATGGGGAAAACCCCCGGGTGTATGTATGGTGAGCTCATGCAGTGGTTCAATGGTTTTGGGACGACTCCGGGCACGTGCGAGGATGAATATATGTTTAAGTGGAGGAGGATGTAGCGACCTGACTGGTCATTTTGAGCAATTGCATTTGGTTCGGAAGTTTGAGATTTCGAACAGCTTCATAATATGTGTATTGACTTGTGTGCATGGTTGAATTCAGTTAACAGATGATTCAGAGTCAAATTGGAATAAGGAAACTAGTGTTGGAAGTTTAAATGGTGAAAATTTGACAGAAATTAGACTTTTGAGAAAATGATCCCAGAATGAATTTTTTATGGTTCCAGTAGCTTCATATGGTGATTTTGGAGGTGCGCGTTCGGATTGTGTTTTGGAGCTCCGTAGCTAATTCAGGCTTGAAATTCCGGAAATTGAATGCTTGAAGTTTCCGGTTCGATGGGGAGATTTTGATCTGAGGGTCGGAATGGAATTCCGGAAGTTGGAGTAGCTCTGTAGTGTTGAATGTAACGTGTGTGCTAAATTTCAGGCCATTCGGATGAGGTTTTATAGACTTTTTGATCAAAAGCACAAATTGAGAGTTTTTAGAGTTCTTAGGCTTGAATCCGATGTTAAATTGGTGTTTTGATGTTGTTTGAGCATTCTGAAGGTTGGGACAAGTTTGAATAATGTTATAGGATATGTTGGCATGTTTGATTGAGGTCCCAAGGGCCTCGGGTGTGTTCCGGGTGGGCTACGAGCCATTTTCCCTTGTTTTTGAACTGCTATTTCTGGTATCGGATACCCTCATTCGCGTTCGCGAAACCCCTCCCGCTTTCGCGAAGTGTCTCTGCTGGTCGCCTCATTTTCCTTCTTCGCGTTCACTTAAAAACCCTCATGTTTGTGTAGCTCTATCTCTTCATTCATCGCGTTCGCGTAGTGATGCCAAACCACCCTTCGCTTTCGCGTATTAGTTCACGCGTTTGCGAAGATCAGGCTTTGGGCCATCATACTTTCCTTCTTCGCGTTCGCGGATGTATTGTCTCGTTCGCGGACGTATTATCGCGTTTGCGTTGAATAACATGGGCAGCCTTCATTATCTTCTTTGTGAACGCGATACTTCCTTCGCGTTCGCGATGCATAAATGCCTGGGCGGACAAAATATATTCCAAAATCGAGGGTTTCACTATTTTCACCTTAACTTGACTTGTGGAGCTCGATTTTGAGCAATTCTTCAAGGATTTTTCACAAAATTGATTGGGTAAGTGTTCTTCACCTAGAATCAAACATATTCCATGAATTTGTATTCATTTTTATCATTTAATTTGTGATTTGGGTTGAGTAAAATGTTGGTTTTGAAGAAAATTTCTAAATTGAAAAATTATAATTTGAGGGACCAAAAGGCATCGGAATTTAATAAATTTTGTATGGTAGAACTCATTTTGGAATGGGCATTCGGATTTTGTAAAATTTGTCGGGTTCCGAGGCGCGGGTCCAGGGATCAATTTTTGGATTTTGTTAAAGATTGTGATCCGAAATAGTTTCTTATGTGCTGTATTTGTGCTTTGAAGTTAATTTGGTTAGATTTGAGATGTCCGGAGGTCTTTTCACCCGAGAAGTGCATTATAGAGTATATATTTGTCGTCCTTGAGGTAAGTATCTTGCCTAACCTTGTGTGGGGGACTTCCCCGTAGGAATTGAGTCTTCTATGCTAATTGTAGTCCGTGCATGCGAGGTGACGAGTGTGTGCTCGGACTTATTTATGGGAAATATGCTCTAGGGTTCTTAGGACCTTATGTTCAATATGTGGAGAGTATTCCATTATGATTGGGTTTAATAATTTCTTAAATTGTCTCTATATGCTTCATATGATGTTGCTAGGTTTCCTCGAATTCCTACGTGTTGTGTTGACCCTTAATTGCCTTAATTGAAGTGATCGCCTTCCTTATTGTTTTGATACTTCTTGATTGTGAGTTCCTCTATGACTTCATACAAATAGGTTACATGTCCAATTGTTGTGGTTTTCGGTGTAGTTATCACGTGCTTGTTATGTCTTGTTATTTAGTTGAGGTTTCATTGTGAAGTTAATTAGTAGAAGTTTGGTTATAGTTGATTCCCTTGCCGGGACATATTTAATCCTTACTGTTGGTTCCCTTGCTGGGATGTGTTTATTCTTGTTGTTGACTCCCTTGCCGAGATATGGTTATTTCCTTATTGTTCCCTTGCCGGGATTCTTTTGTGATTAGTGTTAATTTGTATATTGGGAACAGGTTGCACGCCGCAATAATATTATATGGATCGGGTTGCACGCCACAACATCATTATGTGATTTGGGTCGGGTTGCATACCGCAATACTTCTTGATTGTGAGTTCCTCTATGACTTCGTACAAATAGGTTACATGTCCAATTGTTATGGTTACCAGTGTAGTTATCACGTGTTTGTTATGTCTTGTTGTTTAGTTGATGTTTTATTGTGAAGTTAATTATTGGTATAAGTTTGGTTATAGCTTATTCCCTTGCCAGGACATATTTAATCCTTACTGTTGGTTCCCTTGCTGGGATGTGTTTATTCTTGTTGTTGACTCCCTTGCCACGATGTGTTTATTCTTGTTGTTGACTCCCTTGCCGGGATATGGTTGTTTCCTTATTGTTCCCTTACTGGGATTCTTTTGTGATTAGTGTTGATTTGTATATTGGGAACGGGTTTCATGCCGCAACAATATTATATAGATTGGGTTCCACACCGCAACATCATTATATTATTTGGATCGGGTTTCACGCCGCAACAATATTATATGGATCGGGTTGCACGCCGCAACAATATTATATGGATCGGGTTGCACGCCGCAATAATATTATATGGATCGGGTTGCACGTCGCAACACCATTATATGATTTGGATCGGGTTGCACGCCGCAACAATATTATGTGATTTTGATCAGGTTGCACGCTGCAATAGGACTATATGATTGGGATCGGGTTGTACACCGCAACAAGAAAGAATAAAGTGAATATTGACTCTTATGGTGAGAACGATAATAAAAGCATGAAGGATGGTGCCGTGCACTTTCTGCTGTTGTGTTTATTTGTTGTTATCAATTCAGGTGTTTAAACTGTTTACATTCCTTTATTGATGTGATCCCTTGCGTTAGAACCCACAATGTTTTCAATACCTCACTGTATTTATGTATATATATATATATATATATATATATGCACACACTCAAATAATTCAAACTTCAATAATTGTTACAGCTATAATTCAATTAGTTTCTCAATTATACCCCCTTAATCCGTCTGAGGTTGTATTTACTTAAAAAGGAATTTCTACTAAGTTTTAAGTTATTAAATCTCATGTTTAAGGTAATAGTCCATTTAATGTTGTATTCTTAAATTAAAAGGGGTATTTTCTTTACTCAAATGATTTCAAAAGAAACAATTTCACCTTTTCTCGCTTGCTTTTCCAATTGGTTTAGAAATTGTAATTTTACTTATATTAGGTAAATGAGACATCTTGGACATATCAAGTACTTTGCACGAACATTATGTATTGTATAGCATGTGGATTTTGTTATTAAAAGTGAATTGGAAAAGATGGGGGCACAAGGTGCGAGGTGTGCAGAAGTTTCGAAAGTTAAGATTATGGTATGAGAAACCGAGGATTGAGATGGTCGGGATTGTGTATTAGACATGATGTGATTGATTGAGTGGGCATTTCCTTATTTAATTGAATACAATCTTACTTGTCTCTGCTCCTGTTACGCCAATGTTGATTTACTTGATTATCTGATTAAGTTGATTATCTTATTCACTTGGTTATCGTTCGTTACTACCCGCATTCTCCTTTATTGTTCTTACTGATTGTATTTTGATTTCTTTCTGCCGTTGATAATACCTCGTTACCTTCCTTACGATATTTTATTATCATATCCTATTCATTTTATTTGACCAGTAGGTGTCTTGAATGTTCCTCGTCACTACCCCACCGAGGTTAGTCTTGATACTTACTGGGCACCGCCATGGTGTGCTCACACTACACTTCTGCACATTTTTTTGTGCAGATCTAGGTATTGTTTTTTCTAGTAGCTGTGCAGATTCTTGCCGAGGAGACTCAAGGTAGTCCTGCTGCTGCGTTCGCAGGCTTCGGAGTCACCTTCCTATTTTATATTCACATTGTTGTGCTTATTTCCATATGATTGTTTAGAGGTTGTAGAAAAACTCTGTAGTGCTTATGACTTGTACTATCGAATTTTGGGAAGTTGTTCATTGTATAAGGGATTCATCTCAGAAGAATTCTAGCTGTTATTAGTTATTGTTGTTATTCCGCATTTTAGTAGGCTTACCTAGTCCTAAAGACTAGGTGCCATCTCGAAACCTAACGGATGGAAAAATTGGGTCGTGACATGCTCACACCTAGATTTCATAGCCAAGACAGGGTAAATGCAGTGTGGAAAGGCCAACTTTCATGTGTCCAAGTTCAAAGGGAGCTCAAGGGTCCCAAGGCAAGGCTCACACAAAAGGGGCAGAACCTAGTATTCTAAGAGTATAGGTGAGAGTGCTTGACATAGATTCAAATGAGTTGAGTTGGAAAACAGTTTTTTGAAAACAATCATATTTTGAGGTGAGTTTGCAATAGAATAGTTTTTGGAGAAGGAAACAACATCACATACAAAGCAAGTTCAAAGAGCGGTACAGCTTCAAAAATTACAAACAGGAAAGTAGGGGTTGGGGACATAGAGGACCCAAATAAAAAACGTGTAAACATGGCTGATAGATGCATCTAGCCCAACAAGTAGGGACTGATTGTGTCACGCCCCGAACCATGGCCTTGGTGTAACACGACACTCACTGTCTGACTGCGTGTGACTGAGCGAACCAACTGTATGGCTGGATCAACATGTGGTATAACTATGAGCTAGATGTAAATGTAAAACATGATAATCTCCTAAAAAGTCTGACTGAAACATTATAGATGCGGAAAATTATGAAAAGTCTGCAAGTATAAAGAAATAGCCAACACGGCTAACACATAAAAGCCTGCTAATATCCAACTGACTGTGTTATAGTCTACGAAGCCTCTAAGGAATACTGAAAATGCCAACTGTTTATCGGGACATGGTCCCCGGTATACATTATTAAGTGAAATACTATATTGACTAAAACAAAAGAGAGAAAAGGCCCCGAAAGACTGGGGCTCACCAATAGCTAATACAAGATGTCCTAGAAAGCTGAATCGTCAACTTGTAAATCGCTACCTGCATCGCGAGATACAGGTCCCAGGCAAAAGGGGCATCAGTACATTTGAATTGTACTAGTATGTAAAATAGTTGAACAAAAGAAATGTAAATACTGAAACTGAACTGCTAGCTGATAAACTGATAACTGAACAAGGAAGTAAGTATGTGAATACTCCCTCTTCTGAATGATGAACAACCTGTTTAACTGAATATTAAACTGCAGCCTCAGGCCCAAGTATACGTATACATAACTGCAGCCTTAGGCCCAAAGATGCATAAAGCATAAACTGCTTCCTCAAGCCCAAATACAGGTGCTCAACATTCAAGAATATAAAATCAGGAACTGAGAATCATATTATAATACATGATACTGAAATAATGAGCCATAGTGGGTTACATGATACTGGAATAGTGAATAGGATTAGACTGAGATGAGTATTCATAATAAGTTGATTTGTCAAAACTGAAACTCATAGAATATCGAATGATCATGAGATTATGCCATCTAGAGAATAGAAGTCCTACTACTGTTCAGGGAACAAAGGCATAGTTCCTTTCTGAGAAAACTGGTAATGATCATAATGAATGGGACGTAGGGAGAATCATAGTCATTCCCAAACGTAAAGAGTTAGCGTTACATACCTTAACTTCCTGTCTTGAGCGTAATACAACGTTTGTCAACCCTTTCTACTTTAATCTATAGCAATACAAGTCAAAGGGATTCCATATTAGCTATAATGCTCATGTTTTGGTCATTTAAGTATTTTATCAAACACTTGGTGAAAATAAAGCTTCATAGTCCTTATTAATGGTGTCTCCACACCCAACAACCAATTTCCTTACCCTTAGATAAATTCTAAAGTCTGAAATGGTTATAATCGATATTATTCTTTATCACCCATAAGCTAAACAACACCCTTAACCAATAATCAACACTCAACACCCCAAACCTATAATCGTTCATGATTTTCTATCCAACCCATCAACTTATATCTCATGAACTAGGGTTTATAATCATTCAACCGATGCTAGAATCAATTAAAGGGTGAAGGCATTAACTTTTTGAAGTTCAAACCTTTGAATTTCGAGTTCTAGGCTTCCTTCTCTCAAAAATGATATCCCAATTGAATATCTAATGATATGGAGGATTTACCCATGTTAATAAGATGTTGGGAAATTGAAGTTAACTTAGAAGAACTTAACTTGGGTGGTGGAAGGACCCTTAAGTAGTTAGGTTTTTTAGAGTTCCCCTTTCTAGAGTAAGCTTTTATGTTTTGGGGTTGTGGGGGACGAAATAGAGCTTTAAAATGACCCCCCCCCCCCAGCTCTACCGCGCTACTGGAGGCTTGCCCGCGCTAAACGGCAATAACACTGCCTCAAAATTAGCGCGGCCGCGCTAACGGGCTCGCTAACGGCGCACATATCGCATACTGTTCTGTAAAACACGCATAACGTTTTGCACAGAGACCCGTTTGGGCTCCATAATATATCGTTGGAAAGATATTTCGAAATACTACAATTTTAATGCTTTTAGTGTTCCCCAAATACTTATACATTTTCACTAAAACTTGATGGAAGACAGACCTTCTGCAAACTTAGTCGATTTTGTCAAATCTTATTCACCTCTCCTTCCATCTTGATTTTGAAACAACTATTTTACCCATAATCATCCCTATGGGACTTCACATGTTCAAAATATAACCTCACCACTCATTTAGCACATTCACTCCTAAGCTGAATTTACAGGGTGTTACATTATCTCCCCCTTGGGATCATTCGTCCTCGAATGATGGTCCTTGTTGCAACTAAAACTATCTATGGACATCAAATGGGTGTGATGGTGATATGCGAATATTGAAATATCATGAATAAATATGTATCTAACTGAATAAGTACATAATAATTGAGTTCTAAGATGAGTAAATACTGAAAGACACAGAGATTATAATATAAGGCCTGAATCGAAAGGTTAATTACCTTCCACATTTTTCGTTTGCTCTTCAAAGAGATGGGGATATCTAGACTTCAAGTCCTCTTCGGCTTCCCATGTAGCCTCTTCAACCCTTTGATTCCTCCAAAGCACTTTTACTGAAGCAATTTCCTTAGTTTTGAGCTTGCAGATTTGTCGATCAAGAATAGCCACTGGAATTTCCTCATAAGACAGGCTGTCTTTAACCCCTATAATCTCCATAGCAACCACAAGTGACGGATCCCCCATGAATTTCTTCAACATGGACACATGAAACACTGGGTGTACAACAGCTAGTTCTTGTGGCAATTCTAACTCATAAGCCACATGTCCAATCCTTCGCATGATTATATATGGACCAATATAGCGGGTAATAAGTTTCCCCTTCTTCCCAAATCTCATAACGCCTTTCATGGTCGATACTTTCAGAAACACCCAATCATTAACTTGGAACTCTAAGTCCCTACGTCACACGTCCAAATAGGACTTTTGGTGACTCTGAGACGTCTTCAAATGCCTTTGTATTAAGTTGACTTTTGCCATAGCCTAATAGACCAAATCGGGTCCTAACAACTCCACTTTTCCGACTTCGAACCAACCAATTGGTGATCTACACCTTCGCCCATACAGAGTTTTGTACGGTTCCATATTGATACTCGAGTGATAGCTGTTATTGTCAGCAAACTCAATGCGAGGTAGATGATCGTCCCAATTACCTTTAAAATCAATAACACACGCTCCACATATTCTCCAAAGTATGAATGGTCTGTTTCGCCTGGCCATCTGTATGAGGATAAAAAGCAGTACTGAGGTTCACCCTTGTGCCCAATCCCTTCTGGAGGGATTTCCAAAAGTTTGTTGTGAACCGAGCACCACGATCTGAGATAATGGACAAGGGAGTCCCATGCAATCGGACAATTTATTTGATATATAACTTGGCATAATCCTCGGTCGAATCTGTAGTCTTCACAGGCAAGAAGTGAGCTGACTTGGTAAGCTGGTCTACAATCACCCAAATCGAATCATGCTTCCGGAACGAGCGAGGTAGACCCGTTATGAAGTCCATGTTTATCATCTCCCATTTCCAAATGGGAATTTCTATATTCTGAGTTAAACTGCCAGGCCTCTGATGTTCGACTTTCACCTGCTTGCAATTTGGACACTTAGCCACTAAATCTGCTATATTCTTTTTCATATCATTCCACCAATAAACTTCCTTAAGATCGTGATACATCTTTGTGGAACCTGGGTGGATAGAATACCTAGAATTGTGGGCTTCTGACATAATCCTCTCGCTGAGCCCATCTACGTTTGGAACGCATAGTCTGCCTCTGTTTCTCAAAGTGCCATCATCTCCACCTTGTTCAAAAGCCATAGTCTTGTGTTTGTGAATTCCCTCCTTTAGCTGCAATAAGTAGGGATCCCTGAACTGTTTTTCCTTTACTTCAGCTACTAAGGAGGATTCATCCCTGTTCTGGAGAACAACGCCACCATCTTTGGAGTCCAAAAGTCGAACTCCTATACTTGCTAAGCGGTGGACTTCCTTCATCATAGTTCGCGTGTCTGCCTCATGTTGAGCTAATCTGCCCATAGAACGCCGACTAAGAGCATCGGCTACAACATTTGCTTTCCCTGGATGATAGAGGATATCAACATCATAATCTTTAAGTAATTCGAGCCACCTTCTCTGATGTAGATTTAATTCTCTTTGCTTGAAGATGTACTGGAGGCTCTTGTGATCTGTAAAAATCTCAACATGTACCCCATACAAATAATGGCGCCAGATCTTAAGCGCAAACACCATAGCTGCTAATTCAAGATCATGAGTGGGATAATTCTTCTCATGAGCCTTGAGTTGTCTCGACGCATAGGCTATGACTTTTCCGTGATGCATTAATACACACCCAAGACCAACCCCCGAAGCATCACAATAAACAACGAACCCCTCAGTTCCTTTCGGTAGTGTCAGGACTGGAGCTGAAGTCAACCTTTTCTTTAACTCCTCAAAACTTTTCTCGCACGCGTCCAACCACTGAAACTTGACTTTCTTCTGAGTTAATCTAGTTAAAGGGGACGAGATAGAAGAAAATCCCTCTACAAAATGCCTATAATAGCCTGGTAGACCCAAGAAACTTCTTATATCGGATATTGTGGTGGGTCTAGGCCAATTCTTCACTGCCTCTATTTTCTGAAAGTCCACCTTCACGCCTTCCCCTGAGATGACATGGCCCAAAAACGCTACTGATTTCAACCAGAATTCACATTTAGAAAATTTTGCATATAGCCTGTGATCCTGCAGTGTCTGGAACACAATTCTGAGATGTTCGACATGGTCAGTCTCGCCATGGGAATAAATCAAGATGTCATCAATAAACACGATAACGAACAAATCAAGATAAGGCTTGAAGTCCTTATTCATCAGGTCCATGAAAGCTGCTGGTGCATTTGTTAAACCAAATGACATTACCAAAAATTCAAAATTCCCATATCGAGTCCTAAAAGCTATTTTTGGAATATCAACTTTCTTAACCTTCAACTGATGGTATCCCGATCTGAGGTCAATCTTGGAATAACATTGGGCACTCTGAAGTTGATCAAATAAATCATCTATTTTGGGAAAAGGGTACTTGTTCTTGATGGTGACTTTATTCAGCTGACAATAGTCAATGCACATACACAAAGACCCATCCTTCTTTCGGACAAACAAGACCGGTGCGCCCCAAGGTGAGACACTTGGCCTTATAAATCCCTTATCTAGAAGATCTTTCAACTGAACTTTTAGATCTTTCAACTCTGCTGGATCCATTCTGTAAGGCGGAATAGATACCGGCTTAGTGCCTGGAAGTAGATCAATTCCAAAGTCAATCTCTCTATCGGGAGGGATTCCAAGGAGATCTTCGGGAAACACTTTTAGAAACTCATTCACAATAGGTACCGACTAGAGCGTGGGGATCTGAGCATCTGCATCCTTAACTCAAACCAGGTGATAGATATATCCCTTGGATATCATCTTTTTGGCTTTAAGGTAGGAAATAAAACTACCCCTAGGTGTTACTGCATCACCTCTACATTCTAAGACTGGTTCACCGGGAAATTCAAAACTTACTATTTTGGTTCTACAACCCACTTTGGCATAACATGACTTTAACCAATCCATGCCCTTGATCACATTAAAGTCTAACATCTCCAATTCTACTAAGTCTGATACAGTAAGACGATGATGCACTTTGACTGGACATCCCCTATAGATACACCTTGCTATAATTGATTCTCCAACTGGAGTGGACACTTCAAAGGGTTCACACAACTTTTCTGGTTCTATCCCAAATTTCTTTGCAATATATGGGGTTACATAAGATAGGGTGGATCCCGGATCTATAAGAGCATAGACATCAAAAGTGAATATTGTTAGCATACTTGTGACAACATCTCCACGAGCCTATGTATCTTGACGGTCTTCCAGTGCATACAAGCAGTTTCGTCCACCGCCTGCATTACTAGACTTTGCTGCATCGTGCCCTCGCTGAGCCAGAGAGTTATGATGGGCTGCTGAATTAGTGGATGAGTTACATTGCCTCCATTGTTCTGCTTTGCCGATGGACAATCCCTCAAGAAGTGACCCTGATGACCGCACCCAAGGCAACCATTTGTGCCCAAACGACACATCCCTGGGTGCCTCTTACCACACGTGTTACAAATAGGGTGACCAGGGACTCTGTAGCCCACACTATCCTGTGACTGTGAGTCTGCTATTCTGAAATTCTGGTTTTTCTTGTTACTTTGACCTCTGAACCGGTGCACTAGCTGAAGATGGAGCGGGTCCTAATTTTGATTTCCTGAAGAACTGGCGATTGCCTCCTGCTTGAGATCCCCCATGGCTGAAATTTCCTGCAGACTTAGCTCTCTTGCTGAATTCCCTCTCCTGCTCTCTCTGTAGCCGCTCTTCTTCCTTCAACCTGTCTTCGTTCCCTTGAACAAAGGCAACCATATTAGTGATGGTCATGTCATTATACTGAGCAGCTATATTAGCATCAGCAAACAAATCATCTGAAATCCCCAACACAAACTGCCGAACTCTGGCCCTCATATCACGTACCATTCCCGGAGCATATGCCAGAGAGACGAACTTGAGGTAGAACTCATTCACACTCGTATCATTCTGTCTGAGTCTCTCAAACTCCAAAGCCTTGGCTTCCAAAACCTCAATGGGTAGAAAGTGCTCAAGGAACGCATCTGCAAACTCCTTCCAAGTATTAGCATTCGCATCCTCCCCTCTGGACTCTTCCCATGTTTCATACCAAGTGTTGGCAATATCCTTCAGCTGGTACGCAGCAAGTTCTGCTACCTCAGTGTTTGTAGTATGCATCACTCAAAATATCTTCAGAACCTCATCAATGAAGTTCTGCTGATCCTCATCCTTTTTGGAGCCTGTGAAGACGGGAGGTTTCATGTTGAGGAATTCCCTAGACCTGGAACTACCCGTCTCATGAACACGACTTGTTCCCTGCCTTTGAGCCTGAGTAGCAACAATCTGGGTGAGCAACTGGATAGCTCCCTTGACATCCATGTCTGAAGCACTGGGCACTGAACCTGGTGCAACACCCTGGGCCGAAGTGTCCTCCTCCTGAGCAACATTAGCTGTGGCCCCCTGGCTAGTAGTTGAGGCCCTCCTGGTGTACTTTCTTTTTGTAGTCATTTTTCTGAAATACGCAATTCACACGAGTTAGAAAGATTCCTGGAAGCATAGCTCTAACTGCACGATCTAGAGTATGAAAGAAATGGAACAATCCTAGATGTCTTGGTGGTCAACTGTTTATATGTGTGGCGTGCACACACACATAAAAGAGACCCCACTGGACACGGCTTCATAGACTGCCTAGGACTCTTGAATCTAGGGCTCTGATACCAAGCTTTGTCACGCCCCAAACAATGGCATGGGCGTAACACGACACTCGGTGCCTGACTGCATGTGACCGAGAAAACCAACTGTATAGCTGGATCAACATGTGGTATAACTATGAGCTAGATGTAAATGTAAAACATGATAATCTCCTAAAATGTCTGACTGAAATATCATAGATGCGGAAAATACTGAAAGGTCTACAAGTATAAACAAATAGCCGACACGGCTAACACATGAAAGCTTGCTAATATTCGAGTGATTGGGTTATAATCTATGAAACCTTTAAGAAATACTGAAAATGCTAACTATTTACCGGGACAAGGTTCCCGGTATACCTTATTAACTAAAATACTATATTGACTAAAACAAAAGAGAGATAAGGCCTTGAAAGACTGGGATCACCAATAGCTGATACGAGATGTCCTAAAAGCTGAATCGTCAACCTGTAAATCATTACCTGCATCGCGAGATACAGTCCCCGGGCAAAAGGAACGTCAGTACATTTGAATTCTACTGGTATGTAAAATAGTTGAGCAAAAGAACAGTAAATACTGAAACTAAAACAGAACTACTAGTTGATAAACTGATAACTGAACAAGGAAGTAAGGATGTGAATACTCCCTCCTCTGAATGATGAACAACCTGTTTANCCTCGGGCCCAAGTATACATATACATAACTGCGACCTCAGGCCCAAAGATGCATAAAGCATAAACTACGGCCTCAGGCCCAAATACAGGTGTTCAACATTCAAGAATATAAAATCAGGAACTGAGAATCATATTACAATACATGATACTTAAATAATGAGCCATACTGTGTTACATGATACTGGAATAGTGAATAGGATTAGACTAAGATAATTATTCATAATAAGTTGATTTTTCATAACTGAAACTCATAGAATATCGAATGATTATGAGACTATGCCATCTAGAGAATAGTAGTCCTACTACTGTTCAGGGAACTAAGGCATAGTTCCTTTCTGAGGAAACTGGTAATGATCATAATGAATGGGACGTAGGGAGAATCATAGACATTCCCAAACGTAAAGAGTTAGCCTTACATACCTTAACTTCCTGCTCTTGAGCGTAATACAACGTTTGTCAACCCTTTCAACTTTAATCTACAGCAATACAAGTCAAAGGGATTCGATATTAGCTATAATGCTCATGTTTTGGTCACTTTAGCATTTTATCAAATATTTGGTGAAAATAAAGCTTTATAGTCCTTATTAATGGTGTCTCCACACCCAACAACCTATTTCCTTACCCCTAGATAAATTCTAAAGTCTCAAATGGGTATAATCGATATTATTCTTTATCACTCATAAGCTAAACAACACCCTTAACCAATAATCAACACTCAATACCAAAACCTATAATCGTTCATGCTTTTATATCCAACCCATAAACTCACATCTCATTTACTAGGGTTTATAATTATTAAACCAATGCTAGAATCAATTTGAGGGTGAATACATTACCTTTTCGAAGTTCAAACCCTTGAATTTCGAGTTCTAGGCTTCCTTCTCTCAACAATGATGTCCCAATCGAATATCTAATGATATGGAGGGTTTACCCATGTTAATAAGATGTTATAAAATTGAAATTAACTTAGAATTACCTTTAGAACTTAACTTGAGTGGTGGAAGTACCCTTAAGGAGTTAGGTTTTTGAGAGTTCCCCTTTCTAGAACAAGTTTTTATGTTTTGGGCTTTGGGGGACGAAATATAGATTTAAAATGCCCCCCCCCCCCCCCCCCCTCACTAGTGCTTCTGTTCTACTGGAGGCTTTCCCGCGCTACTGACCGCGCTAAACGGAAGTAACACTACCTCAAAATTAGTGCGGCCGCGCTAAACGGCAGTAACACTGCCTCAAAATTAGTGCGGCCGCGCTAATGGGCGCGCTACTGGCGCGCATATCCTATACTGTTCTGTATAATGTGCATAACTTTGTGCACCAAGTTCCGTTCGGGCTCTATAACATCTGGTTAGAAAGCTATTGCGGAGGAATACAACTTTCATTCTTTGTGATTTCATCAATTCCTTACACATTTTCACTAACACTTGATGGAAGACAGACCCTCTGCAAACTTAGTTGATTTTGTCAAATCTTATGCACCTCTCCTTCTATCTTGATTTTGAAATAACTATTTTACCCATAATCATCCCGATGAGACTTTATATGTTCAAAATATAACCTTACCACTCATTTAACACATTCACTCCTAAGCCAAATTTACGGGGTGATACAGATTGGCCCTTAGAACACAAATAATTACTTCAAGCGAATCATGCTTGAAATTATAACAATAATAAAACATAGGGACAGGGTATGGGAGTAGTCATGCAGGGGGCCTATTACACACAATCAGTCATGAATTAGTATTATTCAAGTGCATTAGGAGACATACTAGTTGAGGGACATAAATAGGAACAAGTAAACATGTTGATTACATTTGAACAAGGGAAGGCAGAATTTTAAGCATGTTGAGTAAAGCAGTAAACAAGAACTGCAATTTAACAGCATGAGCCATTAAGTCGACAAGGGAAACGATAGAGTTGAGTTTCAGAATTTGAACTAGTAACATACCAGTTGAAGAAGCAAAGTGCAGAAAAAGTAAAAGCAATTAGAGTTCCACAATCTAGCCTTGGCTTTCAGCCGGCTAGACAAAGCAGTATCACAAGTAATAGAGAAAGAAGAGAGAGTTTTTAGTGTGTATGTGTGTGCTAAACTAATTGTCCTTTTTTAAAGAAGAGAGGTTAGAGTATTTATAGCTTTGAAAACATGCAGGAAAATAAGGTAACAAGTACTGACTTAGCATAATTATAGAAATAATACAAATTAGAATCAATTAAAGATCCAGACTCCCTTTAATTAGGGAGTCAGAGTTCGAACGGGTACAAGTTGTATCAAATAAGGAAAAGAATTGTTTGTAAGACGGATTTTACCATAATAAGAATAGTAAAAGCATGTAGCATGTAATAGGGTCTAAGTACATAATAGTTTCAACTAGGGGTGTGCATTCAATTTATCGATTCGATTTTGACCCTTATCGATAATATGCTTATCGTTATCGTTTCAATAAGTTTTCAATTTTTTTGATTTCGATTTACCGATTTTTGGGGCTTATCGATTCGGTTATCGATTACACCAATAAGAAAATTTGCGGGATTCCACAGAAAGCATATCGCTAAAATACGCCTAACTAATATGGAGAAAAAGAAGCTAAAATAAGACGAACATCGCTCATAACATAAGAATTGTGTCAACAAGCACATGCAACAAAACTAAAGTAAGAGATCAAATGTATGCCACCAACACCCCAACGATATAAAAAAAATACATCATCACGACTAATTTTGTTTTCCATTAATTTGAACTTCATTCCCTTGAGCTTTAAATATGATTATTCCTTAAAAGTGGTAGAGAAAATAATAGGGTTAGGGACTTAGGGTAAAGGAAAGGGTATTATAGAATAAGGGTAAAAATTAAAATTAAAAAAAATTAAAATTTTTTTCTTTTTTCTTTTTAGTATATCTTATCAGTTTATCGATAAATCGATAAATCGAAGAAGACAAATTGAAATCGATAACTCGATACGGAAAATTTCAAAATCGAAATCGAATCGATAAACCGATAACAAATAATCGATTCGATTTATCGATAAACCGATTCGAATGCATACCTTTAGTTTCAACATAAGGAAAGTACACGTTAATTAACACCACATAAACAAGGCAGAGTATAATTTGATTCTGAAAATTAGTTTAAAGAATCACGGATGAGATTGAGAATCTCAGGGAATTAGTACTAACCAAGGAAAGGATCACAAAAGTAAGGAAGCAATTTCGAAAAATCTGTATGGAACTACAAGGAAAATACATAGAATCAAAGGTGTAGGTTTAAGGAGATTACACAGAATCAACATAAATTATGTGAACGATCAATAAAACAAATGGTCGGACCTATAAATAACACGAGTTTGGAAAAAATCAAAAAGACCTTAAGAACAAACGATAACAAGAAGCACAAGAGCATATAGAATATACATAAATCCTAGAATGTTCATAGTAGTCATGCAAACACACCACAAAAAAATTCAAACTTTAAATCAAACCCAGAAGTATTAGGGTTTCTTTACAAAAATGAATCGAGCCAAAAGGAAAGGCTCAGGTAATGTTTAAAATGCTAAAAATCACAGTAATCATAAAGAAACCATTTTTTTTTTTGCAAAAAATTTTTGAAACCCCTGTTTGGAAAATGAAGAAACTGTTTAAAATCGGTGAAACATTTTGAAGAAAACAAGTGACAACCTTAAGAAACCCATAGCTCTATCACAGATCTAAAAAGATCGGAAAATTTATAACTAGGTTTTTTCAGGAAATGAAAGAGATGAAGAAAAGATTGGTTAAAACCCATGGATACACCTAGATCAAAGGCAGATCTAAATAAAAGTAAGAAATCACAAGGGCTAGGGTTTCCGAGAATCTAAAGAGGATGAGAGAACATTAGATCGTTACCGGTTTTAGCCGAAAAAGTCATGGATCTGACTCGAACAGCCATGGATAGCTGGAAAAAGACCATGGATAGAATTTGAGCAAGGTCTGGACTATATCTCTTCGAGATCTTTTCACGAAATCACAAAAGTGGGCCGCCAAGGGATGTAGGAGAGAAGTACACGTCTCAAACAGCCATGGGAGCCCATGGATTGAGAGAGGATCGAAAGGGATTAGGGTTAGATTGGGTGGCGGCGGCTAGTGTTTGAGTTAGGTTTCAGAGAGAAATGGAGAGGAAAAGGGATTCAAGGGCGGCGGATTGGTAGGAAATAAATTAGGTTATGGAGTCGTTTGGGGTTTAAAATGGCAAGAGGCAACATAGACCGTTGATCTCCTAGATAAACGGTCGAGATTAGAGAGGGTAGGTGGGGATCCGGGTTTGGGCTTGGGTCTGGTGGGTTTTCAATTGGGTTGGGGTCCGATTTAAATTAAAATTGGGCTGGGGAATTGGGGTTTGATTTAGGCTATAATTGAAATACAAATAGGGTGTTATTTAAATGGCTAGTTTTTCCTTTTTAATTTATAAAAAATAGTAAATAGTTTTTGAGAAATAAATTAAAGGGCTAAAATGATTTATAATACATAATTAACAATTAAAAAATACAGGATCCAATTTTATGCATATAAAACATAATTAAACCTTAAAATGGCTAATATTGTAATTATATGCAATTTAGCTTTAAAAATACTAAATATAATTATAAAAATATGTAAAAATTACTTTAGCCATACTTTGGCATAAATATAAAAATCCAATAGATGAATTATCAAAAATAATAATTTTGAAAATAATTATTGGTGATTTTATGGGTAAAAGGGAGAAAATAAATCAATTTAAACCTTTAAAATTATGGAAAAAATAATAAAACACTTGGACATGCTTATGTATGCATATATGTGCTATTTTAAAGTTATTTTGCATATTGAAAACATATAGAAAAAAATTGGGTATCAACATCATGAAAATACTTTTAGTGTCATGCAATGCGTATGAATGTCATGTCGTGCATAGGTACATGTTT